>JAEAOA010002355.1:3115000-3195000 GCA_016746295.1 Potamilus streckersoni | reverse complement strand
CCTGCTATTATTGCATTGCTATATCTTTTCCTGAGGCCAGTCCCCTGACTGAGATTATTCCCTAATTCAGTTAATAACTGCAGTCTGAATAACCAAGAGTCCCAAGCTGTCTGAATATCATTCACGTGTGCAACAACTGTAAGGTTTGTGAGTGTAAATTCATACATCTAATGAAATTGTGGAGTGGAAAGAAAAGTTTGAATAAAACTGGATCAGAAATGCAGTCTCCAAAGTGGTAACATGCTCTGCCAATCTGGTACATGATTCACTCATTTGTATGTTCATCGTCAAACTTGTGTGTGATTTTTTGTGCATATATTCCAAGTTTGATAAAAATCAGATCAGAAACTGGCTTCCAGAGTGGTAAAAAAAGTCAGCCAATCAAATACACGATCATGTCATTATTGTGCAAAGAATTTGTTAAGTCTTGATTTTGATGATACACATGATGGATGATACACAACATGTGTTGGTTGATGCTCACTAGAAGAAGGGCCATTACATAAGATTCTTACAGCCAGGCAACCTAAAAACAACAAGATTCCAGCCTGATACAGTAGACACCTACCTACAATCATCCTTGTATGACTTGTATGGAGACTGAAAAGACATCAGAGAGCAATGGAAGAAGAAAACTGACCAACAATATCATCTAAGTATTTCAAACAAAAACAAGTTTTAGCCTGACAAAAAGTACATTTTAACAGTGGTCATGCATTACCTGCAATTATTATGTTACTGATGTTGCCAACCTGGTGGAATGTTGATGGCCTATGATAAGTTGTCACCATAACCAGGGTAACTAGCACTAAAGGATGTCTTGACAATTTATTGGGTTGATAAATTTACACCCAAGGCACAAATGCCCTCATTCAGATGTGACACTAATTAAATATAAAACAACAAGGAAATGAGAAGTGAAGCTGCCATAAGGTGGCTTTCATGATATTATCTAAAGATCAATGATTAAAAAATGCCCAAGATGGAGCAATAGCCCATACCTCATTGACTTTTCATGAAAAAAATATCTAAATGAGAGACTAACAGGTTCTTTTAAAAGAACAATTCGTTCGGATATGGTCATTTCCAAAATATCAGTTACCTTTGAGTATCAGTACCTCTGAGAAGGAGATCAAGATTGTTGTGATCCTTTCACTTTTGACTGGGACAGATAGAACTGTAATGGTCAACACTTTTGACTGGGACAGATAGAACTGTAATGGTCAACACTTTTGACTGGGACAGATAGAACTGTAATGGTCAACACTTTTGACTGGGACAGATAGAACTGTAATGGTCAACACTTTTGACTGGGACAGATAGAACTGTAATGGTCAACACTTTTGACTGGGACAGATAGAACTGTAATGGTCAACACTTTTGACTGGGACAGATAGAACTGTAATGGTCAACACTTTTGACTGGGACAGATAAAACTGTAATGGTCAACACTTTTGACTGGGACAGATAGAACTGTAATGGTCAACAGGGCAAATGATCCCCAGCACAGATACAACTAAGACTGAAGAACAGGAACTAAAAATGGTAGCAGATTCTTTGCAAGAAACACAGTTTGGAATAGATCTAAATCAGAGTTAACACTGCTACTGTGCTGAAAACATCTGTATTCTTTAAGTTGCACAGACCTTGACCGTTTCCACTGACAAAACATAAAATTTTGCTCTCCCTTTTTGTTCTCCCTCACTGCAAACTAGTCTACCCTAGTCTCTGTTACCAACTGGTGTTAATTTGGTACCTACTGGCTCAATTTGGCACATAATGGAATGTTGAGAAGAGGGAAACTTGCAAGGAAACGGTGCAACTCCTTTGGGATGATTGCATCCAACCTTGGGAAAGGAGACAGGTCTAGAGATTTCCTCACCTGGCATCTCAAGCTACCTCGTCATAAGAAATATGGGTAGAAATGGGTTTTAAATTGGCATTGATGGTTGTTGCTTCCCCTGCTTGAAATATTTGGTTAAAAAAAGTGCAGACCTTTTGTGATGGGGTCATTTCTTTCCCAATTCACCAAGGTCCAGTACCATAGTAAGGGTCTATTTTGTTAATGGTCTATCAAGCCATCTGAATAATGTTTTCACATCAAGAGGATCAGCCTGCCCGGTGTTTTGCTGTGCTCCAGCAAAACAGGTCATCTTCAAGGACAATCTCTGCTGAGAGCATACATCTAAAATCTTTGAAAAGGACTCCAACAATCTATATAATGCAGCCTGAAATACTAGTTACCCTTCAACAGAATGATGAAGGCAGCCAAAAAACACTGCATACACAGCAATTATAACTAGATTCTGAGCTTTCAGTCCAAAGCCTCAAAAGTCTTCATTGGCAGACAGATCAAGGTCAAGGTGTGTCCAGGGTCAAGGTGTGTTTAGTTAACTAAGCAATGGAGACACATTAATGTCATCAATGGTGTCATGGCTGGAAAAGGAGACATGGCCTTCTCATCAACATATGGTGTGAGTTCCAAAGTACTATAATGACTGGAAAGAAATATAAAGAAAAGTGGGATGTTGCCCCAATCTCCTCCCCTCAACAGTCCTTGAGCCTGTTACCCATGGTGATTGAAAGGAAACACATATAAAGGGGGTTACTGAACTGATTCCTCAATACCTGGTGCCCAGTCTGAAGACCAGTGTCCATCACTAGGTGCCTGGTATGTGGTGTTCAATGGTGTTCAGTTATCAGTGACCAGATTAAAAAAATGGAAGAGCAGTACCAATCACCACAGACATTTATTGGATTCCTGTGTACAGTGATATTGTACTTGTATCCAGCAGTAGAGCTTCTATTTCATTTCATTACCAAGTGCATGGTGACCAGTGACAGACCCAACATTGTCCAAGCTGACCAGTGATAGACCCACTGTGACTGTCACTTGACACATTACCCAGTGCACTCTGACCAGTGATAGACCCACAGTGACTGTCACTTGACACATTACCCAGTGGACTCTGACCAGTGATAGACCCACAGTGACTGTCACTTGACACATTACCCAGTGCACTCTGACCAGTGATAGACCCACAGTGACTGTCACTTGACACATTACCCAGTGCACTTTTACCAGTGATAGACTTACAGTGACTGTCACTTGACACATTACCCATTGCACTCTGACCAGTGATAGACCCACAGTGACTATCACTTGACACATTATCTGGTTCACGATGACTGGTCATAGCCCCACAGTGACTGTCACTTGACACATTGCCTAGTACACTGTAACATGTTACCCAGAACACTGTAACCAGTAACAGACCCACAGTGACTGTCACTTGACACATTGCCTAGTACACTGTAACATGTTACCCAGAACCCTGTAACCAGTAACAGACCCACAGTGACTGTCACTTGACACACTGCTAGTACACTCTAACTAGTGACAGGCCCACAGTGACCATCACTTGGCACATTGCCCAGTAACTGGCATTTAGTGCCTCAGTGACCATCAGATGATGAAGATTTTATCACCATGTCTCTGGTGTAACCGACTCATTAAAATCAACAAGCTCTTGATTAAAACCATGTATACTAAATATAAAACAAGATCTGCATCAGAAAGACAGGACTCACTACTGAATGCTTGCAACATCTCACTGCCTAGAAGTGTCAAGGTTCCCTCTTTCATGTGAGCTGGCACCTTTCTTTCATGTATCAGTGAACCTACCCTAGCAGAAATGGGTGAGTTGTGTACACATGAAAGAGTCTAGAACCTCTCTTTATGGGATTTGGCAACTTCCCTAAATCAAAACATGCAGTAGGACCTTCATGGAATGGAAGCACCTCCAGCAATGAAAAGGAAGAACCAGATCTCCTCTTCCTTACCCTAATGTCACAGCACCTTTCTGCAAAGTCACAGTTTGTCAGGCTGAAAAAAAAAACATTAAACAACCATCCTTACATACACACAAGTGGAGCAATATACTTGAAACCATCAAATGAACTGACACAGGATACAACACATAAAAAGGTATGATCACAAGCAGAAATGCCAACAGATGAGCTTAATGATTAAACATTGAGCACTTATGAGACATTATAGAATATTCATACTATTGGAAATGGACAAAAGTTTCAGAATGGGATCATTACTCTAGAGGTTGGGTAATGGTACTTTAATACATTATTGGACATATCATGTTGATGAAATAGGAGCTAAGTGCTCTTGCTAAAGACACACAAAGACAGCTGATATAGGTGGACCTGGGCCAGTATTGAATCTACTACCTTTGGATCAAAAAGGACAATGCTCTCCTTGGACAAGATATAAGCGCCAGGAAAAGATAATGTAATAATGACAGATAATGTATTAACTGCTATTTAACTATATTTTGTCTTTTATCTTCCTGTTACCTTAACTATGAGGCACAGGTTGTGGCAATGGTGGCTATGGTATGTGGCACAGTGTCTAGTGGTGACACAGTTTCATTTAAATATCTTCAGTGGTTCAGATGTTATACTCCAGGTAAGGACACAAGTCACAGAATTACATTCTCCCTTGATGTGACCATGACTGAGGTTGGGGAACAGTTACAAGAATCAACAAGATACATGTGTATACTTGGGCAATGTTTCATCAACATATCTTAAGTGATTCAAAAAGGTAAACTCCTGAGAAGGCTGAAAGTCGAATAATTCCATTTTCCCTTGCCCTGTGCATGAGACAAGTTGCTTGCCAATCTTACATGACAACTTAGCCATAATATACAGCTGGGCACAATTTCAAGAAAATCTCTCCAATAGTTAAAAATTTAATGGCCAGACAAGCATATAATAGATCAATATTACCGTAACAAAATATTTAATACTAATGTAAAAATAAAAAATTTTGACTTACCCGTGCTCTCATCTGAGAGGTCTGACAGTGATGGGACACGGTGGAGACTGGACAAAGTTGGCACGCGGTGGTCTTCCTGGCTACTGTCTTGTCGTCGCAAGCCAATGTTAAACCTTACATTTTCTTTGTTGGCCTCATGGTCATAGTTCATCTAGAAAATAAAATTTAAGTAACATTTATTGTCATTTGCTTTTATTTTTATATTTGTAAAAATATCTTTTACTTTAAAGGATGACCTTGTAGAATGTTTCCATTGATCTTCTGGCAACTCATGACGGTCTTCTTTCACAAGTTATTATTCATTAAATCAAAGGGCATTGGCAATGCTCTGGTAATATGCTCATTCTGCAAATAAGGTGTCCTGGGTTAAATCCTATGTCCCTGCATGAACATGCATACATGATCGCTCTTTTTCCTCTTATCCTTCTGTGGAGCTGAAGAAGTATGGGATGTATCTACTATGCATTGTAAGTGGTGAATAATGCAAGCAACCATTCTGCCCAATATGTAGTCATAAGGCTATTCCAGCCATGAATGTCTTGGGACTTTTGATTGTGTATGGTTTTCATCAAAATATGACTTTGCATTTTAAAGGATTTTATCCACCCACCATCATTTTTCATCTATGTTTGTCTTGTATGCATGTTTCAATACATAAACTTGATATGATATAACCTGGATTATACTGATGTGCCATGATACCCAAGTATATTATATCAATGTAACAGGTACAATTTTTGTCTCATCTGCAAAGCACAGGCAATACACAGGTATATTCAGTTAGGTGCATTTAATTTCCCAGAAAATTTAATTTCCTTCAAAATTTTAGTTTTTAAGTGCCTTCATAATTTTTCAGAATTTGCAAGGTATGGTTTGTATTTTTGCTTTATTTTGCAATGCTTCAAAATCAATAAATGCAGATGATTAGCACATAGGGTTGCAGGTAGATTTCACAGTATAGGGACAAGATAGGATTGGCTACTAGCCTGGGTTAAATCCTCATGAGATGCATGTAATTTTTGTGCTGGCCCTAGAAATTGCAGAATTTACCTGCATGATACACATGGTTGCTATGGTTACAATGAATACTCTTTATTACCAGCTGTTCCCTTTCAACTGACATACTGTCATACAGTTGCCAAAAAGATGTTTTTAAATGGTAAATTTAAAATTCTTGTGTCAGAGTATATATTTAAAATTTAACTAAAATGGGCAGAAGTATTTTTAAATTTGTCCTGTCATCTTTTTGCTTGTTCATTTTTTTTTTTTTTTGCCAGTCAAAGTCCATCACAAAGACTGTAGGACTTTTCTGATGATAATGTCATTCCTGCCAACACCTGGGAGGTACTAACATAATCTAAGTGGCACAGAATGCATAATGTAAACATAAAAAGTATAATCTACATATTACATGTCATAATTACAATAAACTATATAAAAAAATGTATATTTATTCTTGCTACTAACCAAAATCTACAGTTGGTTCATGTTCTTGTCACAAAAGGGCATAATCTATGTGGATTTGAACCAGAATACAAACATAAAAATACTGCCCAATCATATATATATATATATATATATATATATCTCTATATATATATATATATATATATATATATATATATATATATATACAAATTATACACATTAACTTATCTATATGTCTAATTTTCCACTAAGTCAAAGTAAAGTGACCTACATACCACAAATTTTTGCAAAGTACATGATGCTCTGCTTAATCAGTTTTTTTTCATAAATTTCTAAAACACATTTTTATCCTTTTTTTGATCTAACATTCATTCAGATTTAAAAAGATCTCTCTACTAAGATTTAAAAAGATCTCTCTACTAACATTATTCAGTCATTTAGCATTCATGAGTCACATTGATAAAACTAGCTTCACTTAACATCTTGCACTATTATTTATGTTGCAGACTGGTGTACAAACTATTTCTTGTCATTGATATAATTTCAAATTGAAGAAAGTTTTTTGTCTTCTTTCTAACTGTTTATATAATGGCTATGAACAGAAAATAATTATAAGTATTAGAAATGTACATGTAATTTTATGATCGTTATACAGAATGCTTCTCTTCTGGAATATTTTACTAATATTCCTATTTCTTTATTTTTATTTATTGGGGGAATGTACCAAATAAGCACAGTTCATAACCAGGGGAGCATTCGTCATAATTCAGTAAAAAAACATATAATAATTACATCAAAAGTGCATAGGTTATAAGGTATGCATTGTCATTAATAACATTAACATAAAATGTTTGCATTTAACCTAGTTTCATTGACACTGATTTATGTTTGTATAGTAATGAAACCAGATTTATTCATTTCTGCATGTACTTTCATCATAGGCAAAAAGAAGTTCATAATAATCCAAATTTTTTCACATCAGTGACACCTGGTAAAGGTATACATTTAGCTCAGTTTCTCTGCAGAAGTCTTTCATGCACCAACTGAGCAAGCAATGATACTGCACTACTAATCCATGTCAAGATAAATACTTTAGTCCACACAACACTGGAAGGCAGAACTCCACTGTACTAAAACATTCACATTCTAAACAATTCTTGACTCAATGTGAGAAAGCCATATATTTATTCACATTTAAGCCTATTCTAACAGTAAACAACATAGACTCTGCTCTGTCGTTACTTAGTACCCCAGCATATCAGACTCCATGCTGTTTGTTCTACTGATTAATCCAAACAACCTGCAGAGACCCAGACCTACCAGCAAAATATGACAGCAGATCAGGATCTATGCAATTTGCAGTTGGACTCGCTTGTTAGTATGTTTAGTTGATGGCATGTGGTTTTTTAAAATAAATACAGGTTGCACTGATGCAATATTTTCAAAAGACAACTTGCTGCAAATACCATAGAATATGAACAAGAACTCAACTAGCTGCAATGCCTAGCGAACAACAAGAACACAAATTTAAATACCTTTATTTCTCTAATTGACTATTATATTCTAAATATTCTGTTGCCTTAATCAAACTATAAATAATTAATTCCAAGTTGTCAACTTGCATATGTTTATGTGTATGTGTTTGTGTGTGAATCTATATCTATATATGAGAGAGAGAGAATCTTAAGTCTTAATGTGCATGTCATTCTTGTATGTATGTATGTATGTATGTATGTATGTATGTATGTATGTATGTATGTATGTATGTATGTATGTATGTATGTATGTATGTATGTATGTATGTATGTATGTATGTATGTATGTATGTATGTATGTATGCATGCATCCATGCATGTATGTATGAATGTATGTACAGATGGATGGATGGAGGGATGGATGGATGGAGGTTTCCAGCGCCCATCACAAAAGTGGGTATGTATCATCAACAAAAGGTCAAATTTTAAATATTCAGACTGAACTGCACAAAATTTTGGAAGAAAATAATAATAATAATAATAATAATAATAATAATAATAATAATAATAATAATAATAATAATAATAATGACATTGTATAGCACCTAATCTTTAGAAGCTCTAAGCGCATTACAACATTAGATGACACCTAAAACATAACAAAACATATATAATATGATTTCAGAAAATGAACACTATGAAATTGAAAAACAGAAAACATGCTGAAAATATTTAATTTATGAAACTTTGTTAAGTCTTTAAGTTTGTTCTTGCAGTTGAAATAGATCAGTTTTATGAGCATTCTTTAATGAGATCATTGTGTTTTTATGTCTAAGTTCACTAGGCAATTAGTTCACTGTTGCTGTGCCCTGGTACTCAAAAGAATGTTGTCCAAATGATTTTGTTTTCATAGTGGGAATAATGAGAATTGTCAGAGGATTGTAAATATCTTGCTGATGTGTACCCATGATCCATAGATATGTTGGAACGGAGCTGATCAGTGAAATAAATTTTGTATTTGATTCTGGATCAAATGGACAGCCAGTGTAGGGTACAGAGCAGGGGGAGGTGTGCTTGGATCATGGTACTTTAAGGATGATCAGAGTAGCTGTATTTTAAACATTTTAAAGTTTCTGTATTTTGAACATTTTAAAGTTTCTGGAGTTGACATGGAGACAACCAGACAGAATTGAGTTACAATAGTCTAATATTTAAAGTACTAGGGAACACACAAGGATTTTAGTGGCATCAAGATATTTGCAAAAGGAGCTCATGCCTCTCAGCTCAAGAAATGCAGACATGTTGGTGGAATGTGAGAGTACTGTTGAGAGTAACACCAAGTTTCTGACTGAATTTAATGCTGGTGTTGCTGATATTTATTGTTTGAAGTAAAGGATGTGAATGAGTAAGTCTTTGTGTTGTGATCAGAATGGCTTCAGTATTATCATCATTAATCTGCAGCTTGTTACGTGTCACCCATGATTTTACATCAGAAATGTACCTCTCTACACCTTGGCTAGTAGCATCAACTAGATTTTTATATTTGGGATACAGCATACAATTGGTGATATACTGGATAATGATTTATGACACTTGAGAGTGGCTGGGTGTATAGAATGAAGAGAACTGGTCCAAGAACAGACCCCTGTGGAACACCACAACATATATCAACTGGGCTGTAGTGTTTACCATTTGTGGACACAGTTTGTGTCCTGTTGACCAAGTAGGACATGAACCACAATAAGGTTGTATCATGAATGTCAAATACATGCTGGAGATGGTGAAGAAATATATCTTGGTTTATAGTGTCAAATGCTGCAGACAAATCAAGGAGGGTGAGGACTGTAATCTTTCTGCATTCCAATGCAGAGAGAAGGTCATTAACTACTTTCAAACAAGTAGTTTCATTATTGTGACAAAGGCCATATGCAGACTGTACATTGCTAAAAAGACTGTTTGAATTCAGATGAGATAAACGTTGGGATAGAAAACCTTTTTCTAAGATTTTTTACATGAATGAGAGATTGGAAATTGAGTGATAGTTCTTTAAATCGTTATGGTCAAGTGTTACGGTTTCTTCAGCAGAGACGGTCTTTAAAAATGATGGTAATTCCCTGGATGAGAGAGAGGTATTAATAACATCAGTTAGTGAAGGCAATATTGGATCTAAGCACTCAAGCAGCAGTGATGTTGGAATTGGATCAAGTTCACATGACTTTGGTGCACCCTTCATTACAACTGTACATACCAAAACCATAGAGACAGGTTCAAATGCTATTAACAGATGCTGATGAAATTCTGTATAGCAAATGTATGGTGATGAGTCAACTGAAATTGTGCTGTCAAGTTTATCTCTAATGGTTTGTACTTTGTCATGGAAGAAATCTGCAAACAGGTCCAGAAGGTTGAATGGGGAGAAGGTAGCTGGAAGTGGTGTAAATCTGTTCCTTGACATTCGCTTGTTAGTAATCTTGAAGAGCTCTTTGCAGCTGGAACTTTCTGTGATTTTAATACTGTAGTGGGCTGATTTCGATGCATGGACAATGTTTGTGATGTTTTTCTAAATGGCTTCATAGATTTGCTTATGAATAGTGTGTCTGGTGGAAAGCCAAAGCCTCTCGGCTTTACTGTGGTCTTTTATCAGCAGTTCGAAGCTGGTCTCTAACACTGCTATACCATGGAGAATGCTTCTGGATTGATACTTTGCACTTTGTCGATGGGGCATGTTTGTCAAGCAATGAACACTGGTAGTTATAGAGTTGTTCTGCTGTAGCAGATAAGGAAGTTGTTACATTTGCTTGGATGTCTTGCATTAGTTGGGTTCTATTTATTATACTGTGGTTTTCCTTAGTAGCAAATAAACGTGGAGGGTTAGGGATTGATACATCACGATGGCATATAATACAGAGGTGATCTGATGCAAGTTCTTGGGATACCCGAGAGGACTGTAGAATATCATCATCAGGACTATGAAGAATCCAGTCTAAAATGTGACCATGTTTATGGGAGGATTTGGTTAACAAGCTGTTTGAGGTTGACAACATTAATGGAATCTAGGAGTTTTGATGTGTATGGGATAAAGCCTTTCAATATAAATGTATAATTGTTATGACTCAAAAGTCTTCAACAAAGTAACATAAAGAAGCAGAACCAACAAGCTGATTAAAATGAATACATAAATTTATTTCTCTATGTTACATAGTGAAAATTTAAGAGAAACTTACAATATTGTGAATTAAATTCCAAAAAATCTTTCAAGTTCCATCACAAGTCCACAAGTAAAGTGTATTTATTCTGAAGGAATTCCAAAAATGAATGTGTTTGTGTACCAACAGTCTTGAATGTATTGATGTAACAAGTCCTGAATAGGTCGATGTTAGCAGATTTGAAATCTAGTGGGATTTTTTCTTTCAACTTTTGAATTTAGACAAGTTTTAGGAACAATTCTCTAGTGGGAAGTTCTTCAAGAATTTTTAAGCCAGTCTATATGAGATTTGGTACTCTTTCATCAGTTTTCTTTAAATGTTCGATACAACTTCTTTTATTCTTGCTAATGTTTTTATGTACCATATTCCATTCTTGATTTAGTAGTGGAATTAGAGTTCAAACTAGAGACAAAGGATCTTCAATCTTTCCTTGGGCTCTTTTCAGAAATTATTCAGTTTTTAGATTCTAGACAGTATGAATGGTATTGAAATGCTATTTTTCTTTCCCTGATGGCATTTTCTGCATATATCATCAAACCAATGCAAAGAGACAAAGGATCTTCAATCTTTCCTTGGGCTCTTTTCAGAAATTATTTGGTTTTTAGTTCCTAGATGGTATGGATGGTATTGAAATGCTGTTCTTCTTTCCCTGATGGCATTTTCTGCATATATCATCAAACCAATGCATGCAAATCTGACATGCAAAATGACAGCAATCATGGTTGTGTGTTAAAAAAAAATTGAATTAAACAACTAATTGAATGCGAGAACACTAAGTACATATAATGTAATCAATGCCCTAAAATTAATCAATGGTTTACTAAACTCAGTTACAAATGTTTTTAAGGACAGCAAGGGAACCACACCAAATGTAATGTTATCAACGATAACATGGGAACCAAACAAAATGTTGACGATGGTAGCAAGAGAACCAAACCAAATGTTTTCAATGACAGCAAGGGAACCACACCAAATATAATGTTATCAACAATAACAAGGGAACTAAACAAAATGTTGTCGATGGAAGTAAAGGAACCAAACCAAATGTTATCAATGGTAGCAAGGGAACCAAACCAAATGTTATCAATGGTAGCAAGGGAACCAAACCAAATGTTATCAATGGTAGCAAGGGAACCAAACCAAATGTAATTTTGTGAACTACTGCAAAGGAACTAAACAAATGTTATTAATGATAGGGAGGGAACAAGAAAAAATGTTATCAATGGTAGCAAGGGAACCAAACCAAATGTTGTCAATAATAGCAAAGGAACCAAACCAAATGTTTTCAATGATAGCAAGGGAACCAAACCAAATGTAATTTTGTGAACTACTGCAAAGGAAATAAACAAATGTTATTAATGATAGGGAGGGAACAAAACAAAATGTTATCAATGGTAGCAAGAGAACCAAACCAAATGTTATTAATGATAGCAAAGGAACTGGTCCAAATGTATACAGATACATGAAAAGTTTAGTTTCAAGTTCATTCTGGAGAAAGGTCAGTGATTTGCAAAGTTTATAATCAACTTAAAAACCCTGAACCAGCACTTACAAGGTTTGATCCAGGATAAGCAAATATTTTACTATAACTTACAATGAAATTGCATTACAGTATTTTACAAAAGAACAACAAAATTTAGTTTTGATTTTGTTCCTCTATATAAATGTCATTAATTTTTTAAAATAAACAATCTTGTTTCATTCTGAATATTAGGTAACACTTGTATTTTACTTAAATACCAATTATTTTTCACCATTTTACAGCCAAGTTTACAGACCACCATTTCAATGCAAAATTTGCAGACCACCAATCCAGAATCAGCCAAGGTTAAAGAGTCGTCTGGTGTGTGATTTTTATGATGGATTATCTGACAGGGATGCTATTATGATTATCTTGCCTGTTTAGTAATCAACCAGTCTGTTCATTAATTTGCATCTTCAGGCCAACAAACCAGTCTGTTCTCAATGTTGTCCAAAAATTGAACTAAGCTGAGTAAGTGCTTAATTAGGTTAAGTATTTGTAAGTACTTTTGTGTGTCACTGAGACACACTCCTTTCACATCTGAATAGAAGTTGGCATGCCATGTTTATCATGATAATGGTGAAACCAAAGAAAAAAATATAAAACATGAACTTCACTTAATAAAACTTCTTTAATTTGAATTTATTTTTTATACAGTAGTGTTACTATCCAGTATGCATTCCAACATTAATCAGTTATACTCGCTTAAAAGTTCTGTTGAAAACTGCACAGGCCCTGATCTGCCAGCACATAAAGAACCAGCAGATCTTGGTCTGCACAGGTTGTTAGGAGTAATCAGTAGAACAAACTAACACAGACCCTGATCTGCAGGCACATTATGCTACAACAGATCAAGATCTTTGCTTTTTTTTGCAGGTTGACTTGTAATTGAGTATACATGTATACAGTTCATTTACCAATAGTCATCAGATATACATTGTGCTATTTATTTACAAATTACTTTTGTCAATTAAAATCTCACAAAATCTTTGTTTCTTGTCAAACTTTTCGAATTTATATCAGTTCTTAAACTGTGCACACTAACCTATATCCTCAATGACAAAATGAGATATACCAATTTTGATTGAGATTTTTTAAAGTTACTTAAATTTGAGTTGGTTGTTTACCTTTTCCATATAAAAAGAACCAAACCTACCTCAATATCACAAAAGGTTCCATGAATTGTCAGAAAACAAGGAAATTGGATAATTTTCATCTGCAAACAATTATCACCACAGTAAAAAAGTAATTTTGTATTATTATTTTTCAAAAATCTGGAAAATAATGGTAGTTGTATTTGCCATGAATTTACATTTTGTTTACCTCAAAAGATAACCAATCTGTAGCTTCATAAAATCCAAATGACAGATCTTGTCAAATACTGGTAAATGAAGTATCAAACTCAAAATTACCAAGAAACATACCTGTAATGAATTCTCCATCAGACTTGTCTCAATTTTCAACAGCAACATTCCACCAAAATATAATCTCAACTTTGAAGGAACAGAAAGAACTTGACAACCTGTTGACTACATTCCAATACCATTCACTGTAGACATTCAAGTTGCATGGAGAAAATTCTAAAGACAGGTTAGAAATTGGATGAGCAATAAATAACTTTGGTAATTCCAAATTAGTACAAATGACCTAAATTATAGCACCTGTAGCATCTGAAACTGACATCCATAAAGTACAATTTTACTTCATGTAAACAAGCTGATCAAAGCAATATACAATGTCCATGTGCTTGGCAATAATTAGTGTACAAAAATACACATGATGTATGTATGCTTTGATCCATTTGCACATTGTTTTGTGGAGACATTACATTTGAGTTGGCACAGTAACCTACAAGTAATAATTCTAAGAAACAGTGTATTAAGCTCTCTACAGATACTGCCATTTTCATTATATACTTGCAGGGAAAATAAAAACATGTCATGTGTATACAAAGATATTCTCTTATATGCCCTTCAAAACTCTACTGAAAACTTTTAGCATGCCATTTCCTTTGTTGTTTTTTCTATATTATATTATATTATATTATATTATATTATATTATATTATATTATATTATATTATATTATATTATATTATATTATATTATATTATATTATATTATTATCACAAGGTACTAATCAATACATTGTTGTATACTTCACTTAAAGGGCATACTTATATACACTGGATATCCATGCAATCCAGAATCAAACACAAAATTTGTTCTCTGTGCTAAGTTTCAATGATGGGCTAAATAAAGTCCAACATACCTATCCAACCTCATTCATGTGTACACACCAGTAAGATACTCATGATGCTCTTCTGAGACATATATTCTCATTATGAGAATGGAGTCATAAAGTAATAATAATAATAATAATAATAATAATAATAATAATAATAATAATAATAATAATAATAATAATTATCCCCACTATGAAAATGAAGTCATATTGACAACATTCTTTTGCATACCAGGGTACAGCAACGTAGAACAAACTGCCTACTGAACTTGGACATAAACACACAGGGCTCTTAAAACTCACCTATTTCAACTGCATTATTAAAGACATAATAATGTTTACTTACTTTGTATAGTTTCAGCATGTTTTCTGTTTTCCAATTTCATGGTTTTTGTTTTCTATAATCACATTATTATATATGTATGTCTAATGTTTTTAATCGCTTTGAGCTTCTAATGATTAGGTGCTAAACAAAGTATTTGTTATTATTATTATTATTATTATTATTATTATTATTATTATTATTATTATTATTATTATTATTATTATCAACATCATCGTTAAAGTTAGCTAAAAGTTTAGAAAATCTTTAAAAATATATTTAAAAGCTACAGAGTTTTTCACTGAATATTACAATGGTTGTTATAGAGGAAAATCAATTTACTAATTATATCATAATTCATACACTAAAGTCAACAGGACTTATGCAAAATCTAGCCAACAACTTAGGTGACCTTTACCTTCTACAACACTTGCTGTTAGGTTGTTTGAACTCCTATGTCAAGCACAAGTGTTGTGTGATTAAATTCTGTCAAATGTATGTGTTGTGTGATTAAAATCTGTCAAATATGTGTGTTGTGTGATTAAGTTCTGTCAAATGTATGTGTTGTGTGATTAAATTATGTCAAATATGTGTTGTGTGATTAAAATCTGTCAAATATATGTGTTGTGTGAATAAATTCTGTCAAATATGTGTTGTGTGATTAAAATAAATTCTGTCAAATATGTGTTGTGTGATTAAAATAAATTTTGTCAAATATGTGTTGTATGATTAAATTCTGTCAAATATATGTGTTGTGTGATTATATTATATTCTGTCAAATGTATGTGTTGTATGATTAAATTCTGTCAAATGTATGTGTTGTATGATTATATTCTGTCAAATATATGTGTTGTGTGATTAAATTCTGTCAAATGTATGTGTTGTGTGATTAAATTCTGTCAAATATATGTGTTGTGTGATTAAATTCTGTCAAATGTATGTGTTGTGTGATTAAATTCTGTCAAATGTATGTGTTGTGTGATTAAAGTATGTTTATGGAAACAGAAAATGCAAACTGTTCACAAAACTTGCCACAATTAATCAAAAAGCTTAAAGCATTTTTTCTTGACCTTGTTCTTGGATCCAATAAAAGGTCACTCAAAGGAATCCTTAATGCAAATGATGAATCTGTATAAAGCCAAATGCAAGCTTTTTAAAAAAAAAAATAACCCTCCAAATGACCAACATATTCTATTTATAAATTTCTGTGCAAAATTTTATAACAAATTATTAAAAACAATGGTAGAAACATTAACATTGATTTTGCTGGCTGTGATTCTTTATGGATAACACCACCTCCTCATCAACTTTTTCATCTGATGCAATCTCATACATTTAGAAGGGTTTATCTCCATCAATTTTGGTCCAATTCATTTTTTATTTTTCAAACTTTTAATTGATTGGTATTATATAAGCACTTCAGTGCTGAGGTACCATAAAATGCTACATACATACATACATACATACATACATACATACATACATACATACATACATACATACATACATACATACATACATACATACATACATACATACATACATACACACATACATACGCATGCATGCACACATACATACATACATACATACATACATACATACATACATACATACATACATACATACATACATACATACATACATACATACATACATACATACACACACATATACATACATACATACATACATACATACATACATACATACATACATACATACATACATACATACATACATACATACATACATACATACATACATACATCATGCATGCATGCATGCATGCATGCATGCATGCATACATACATACATACATACATACATACATACATACATACATACATACACACATACACACACATACATACATACATACATACATACATACATACATACATACATACATACATACATACATACATACATACATACATACATACATACATTAAAAAATGCTATGTAAATATGGAGCCAGTGCGAAAATATCCCTTTAGTGAGTTACAAATATTTTAAAATGTGTGACAATAACTGCTACTTATATATATAGATATAATCAAAATATGAAAATAAATATTCATATTTACATACACACACACATACATACATACATACATACATACATACATACATACATACATACATACATACATACATACATACATACATACATACATACATACATACATACATACATACATACATACATACATACATACATACATACATTAGGTGCAGTAATGGACATCATATGATGATTATCTGTAATGAAAACAGAAAATAGTGACCTATACAATGACTTTAACTGTTGAAGCTAAATGACTGTATACAAATTTTAAAAACTTGACCTCACCTTTCATAACAATTGTCACCTTCTCACTACACCTCTGAGATCCAATGCCATTTTGGCAAAGCAAAAGTTACCTAGAGGCTTTACAATAACAGGGGAATTATAAGCTTGATGAACATGACCCCATGCTTGTGGTCAACTGGTGGTATATATTAATATATAAAGTAACTGGACTGTGTCCAGCTACACTTTAAGCACCTGTCATAAACTGATTTTATTATGTACCCAAATGTGAAATATATATATATTGGCAAAACTGTTCTCACACTTTTTCATTCCTGTATTTTCATATGTGATAAATACTGACTTATATTTTCATATGTGAAAATACAGTATTTTCTCATAATGCCATGCAATGCATAATTGTATGACAATAAAAGTTATACCAGCAGCAACAAACACATGCAGCCTGCAAGCTAGAATAAAGAAACAGAAACTTCATTACATCAATGACATGAAAATCAATTTTTGCATAAGTAATCTGACTGATACTATTCATGCCCAAATGATATTCTTTCACCTTACTTCCCTAACAACAATGATAAATCCACTGTAATGATGTACATGTATTGTGGAACTGGGTTTGCTTTGTGATCAAGCTGTTCAAGTTGTTTACAAAATGTCACAAATGTAATTTATTGCAACCAATGAGGCCAAAACCAATACATGTTTCCTATTGCACTGGTGTTAAAATTAAAGTAGGCATGTCTGGGAGGAAAAAGTGCTAGAGGTGACAATACCAAATCATAGGTCATTTTAATCCAACAATCCTAAATATTTATGATCAGCCTATGACAGAAATATCAATTAATGCAACATAACCACATAGTATTAAATCAACAAATTGCTTTTGTGTACCCAAACCTGTTTAAAGCTACAGCATCTGCTACTGCAGAGAAAATAGCAATCATATACAAAGCCACTCCAAAGACTGGTAAATTATTAATTTATGAAACACTGCAAAGGTACCATATGAATACTCACTTATAGAAGTCCAACTGCAATCTGCACACATAATGCACAAATAGATCTGGGTCTGTGCAGGTTGTTAGGAATAATCATAGACCCTTTTCTGCAGGCACATTATCCAAGGGTAGATTTGGATTTGACTTATAAATGAATATGTAATGCATTATAATAATGATCCACAAGGCTGGGGCAAAAAAAATGACTTGAACAATTTTCTGCAAATATATATCCTTCCAACTCTTTCAAAATCAATTGATATTCATGTGCATTGGTCTTTTATGACTTATCTCAATGACTACAAAAACTTCATGATTTCTCCATGATAAGCAATTTGGCTGTTATTGTTAAAATGACACAAGAACCATAGGCTGATGATACATGACTTTTAACCTTTGAAAAATAAATATAAGCTGTAAACATTATGGTCTATTTTCAGAAAGACTTATATCTTACAAATCATGAAATTATCGAAGGAAATAACAAACCTGTCAGTGTGGTGACTCATTTTACAAATAGTTTCCTTTGCAATTAAATGACAATTCTGAAAATTACTCTAAACTGACATGTCTTAAAATATTTAATAAGAAACTGTTGTGTGCTACAAGGAACAATACTTGGACCACTTTTGTTTGTGATTTTCACAAGCATTCGTCTTTTAAGGACTGGAAATGCTGCATCAACAACTTGTATAATGCCAATGGTACCACCATCTTTGTTGAATACAGCTGCAAAAGTTAACTTGATACAATTTTCAAAACGGCATTAAACATAATTCAAATGCAGTGTAAGAAATAAAAATTAGTCATTATTTGTATAAAACAAAGGTTTAATTAAAAACAAAATGACCAAAATTAAAACAGGTATCTTGCTTCCTATTCATTATTAGGTTCTTATTTATTAAATTTATCTCAACCCTTAAAGGGCAACATTGCTTTGTTGCACAGGGTCACGCACAGCTAAATTGTTTGATGGAAAAATAGAAATTGCACTTTACTTTTAAATTTTTTACATTTTACTTTGGATTGTTATTCTGCCTTTTGTATATATAATTTGAAATACCACTGCCTTCTATTTTTGTCTATCCAGCATGTATATCGGACTTTTACTTAATACCATTTTCTTGTTCAAAATATCTTCCTGGTATCTCCATTGACATTTTTCAATAATCTGATATTTTATAACTTAAAAATAAACTGCCCTAATCACTATAATTAGACAGTATTTGCCTATCCATGCTATGAATCAGTTATTTTGAGTTTTCAAGTTTCTCATATTTTAAACCACAACAATTAAACCTCCTTGAAGTTATGTTCCAACGCCAACAAAATGCTTGTTCCAGGGCCCAATGTGCCAATCAAATTTAGTTTAACAAACATTCATGTCAATCCAAAGAACCCAGTTAACAGTTAGGAACAAAGGCAAAACAAGCACTACATCACCTAGGTCATTACAAGCACTATTTAGGGTGAACAGCAGGATAAAAATTATATACTATGCAAAGTAAATTTTTGTGTACATGACTTTAAATCAATTTGTGGATATTCTCATGCTTTGCAATTCTCTATGTGTGTGTGTGTGTGTGTGTGTGTGTGTGTGTGTGATTGCAAGTGATTAGGATTTTTAATGTAGCTTTAACAATTTTTCAGTCATGTCAGTACAATGTCTGCAGTGTGGTAGTTTACATCTAGGACTAAGGCATCATACCGAAGACATGTAGGATCATGTTCCACCCAGTCACATTATCCTGACACCAGGCTGACCAGTCCTAACACTAAGGTCTTAATGCTGATGACTAGCGAGGCAGCTGTTAGTATAATTTTTAAAAGTCTTTGGCATAACTTGGCCGGAGTTCAAACCCACTACCTCCCACATCCAAGGTGTATGCTCTAACCACTAGGCCACCTGAGTGGTAGGGGTCTAAATGTGCAAACTTGTACAAATTCTGACGGTGTCTCTGGAATTTTGAAAGAAATCAAAGAATTTTTCTTGCATATTAGCTTTTCACAATGAATGAAATATAATTCTTAATTAATAGTTTATGGTCCTATATTTGTCTCATTCATGCTGGTACATATAACACACACATATAACTAGGACTAGTGAACTCTGACAGCAAATATACGCCTATATATAATTTACATGTGTAGATAATTAGTCTAGAATTGCAACTTGTTTACATGAAAGTTTATGTACATGTCTGCAAGCTGGGCTGTTGCAAGTTGCATTGGATTAAATGGCACCTCAGGCAAACACCCTCTTTGCCATCCCCACCCCAAAAATACAGCAAACTCCACAAAATGGCCCCATTGCAATCACCCAAATTACCCACCTTCATCTGTAAAACACAATGAAATCCTTTATTGCCAGAGGTCATTTTTGTCATCATATTTGATGGTGGATTACCATTTATCTGCACAAACTTGAAATCCATATAGGCCAGGGTACTTCTGTGAAAATGTTTGCAAAATTATGCTATGGAGTTTGTGAAAAGAGTCACAGGGTCATACCATAAGTTCACATGGTTGTAAAAGCAAGCCATTTTACAGCCTGAATGGATGTGCAGTCAATGGATGGATATCTGGACCCCAAAGGATATCATGTTTAAACCACATAGTATGATTTTAAACTAATTGAATGCAATTTATATTTTTGCCTCAGCAACATTTCTCAGTGGTGTAAGTAAGCTGACCAATACATGATGCTGGAAACAAGAACTTTTGATCCTTTGCTTATGAAATAATTAAAGGAAATGGCAGCAAGGACATGTCCTGGCCAAGTTCCATGGAAGTTTTAATTCCCACTGTATTTGTATTCCATTAGACACCTGTATTAGTATTCCATTAAAGACACCTATATTAGTATTTCATTAAAGACCCCTGTATTAGTATTCCATTAAAGATACCTGTATTAGTATTCCATTAAAGACATCTGTATTAGTATTCCATTAAAGACATCTGTATTAGTATTTCATTATAGACACTTGTATTAGTATTCCATTAAAGATACCTGTATTAGCATTCCATTAAAGACCCCTGTATTAGTATTCCATTAAAGACACCTGTATTAGTATTTCATTAGAGACACTTGTATTAGTATTCCATTAAAGATACCTGTATTAGTATTCCATTAAAGACCCCTGTATTAGTATTTCATTATAGACACTTGTATTAGTATTCCATTAAAGATACCTGTATTAGGATTCCATTAAAGACCCCTGTATTATTATTATTTCATTATAGACACTTGTATTAGTATTCTATTAAAGACCCCTGTATTAGTATTTCATTATAGACACTTGTATTAGTATTCCATTAAAGACCCTGTATTAGTATTCCATTAAAGATACATGTATTAGTTTTCCATTAAAGATACCTGTATTAGCATTCCATTAAAGACCCCTGTACTAATATTCCATTAAAGACCCCTGTATTAGTATTTCATTATAGACACTTGTATTAGCATTCTATTAAAGACCCCTGTATTAGTATTTCATTATATACACTTGTATTAGTATTTCATTATAGACCCCTGTATTAGTATTCCATTAAAGAGACCTGTTCATTATGAACCAGAAGAAACAGTTCCTCTGGAATAATAAATTAAGTTCATCTACCATCTGTACTTGCTTACAAGTCATGTCAAACTCCAAACAACATAGATCTTGATCTACCATATCATAATGCACCTTCAGATAAGGATCTATATTTCTTGTTCTACTGACTACTACTCACAAACTGCACAGATCCAGATCTGCCAGTAGATTATGCAGCAACCAATCTGCAGTTGGACTCGACTTATAAGCAAGAACATACAGTAGTTTGTACTGACTAAATACAATTACAGAAGGGATAGGAAACTATTATATACAATGCCTCATAAACATACTTCATAAGGAAGACATGAATGAAATAAATCTAGATATAATCTTGGACACAGCTGCATAAGAATAAATAGGCAGCAAAGATGGAATACAAATATGTTTATTAAATATCAAAGATAATTCTGGAGTAGGGTATATTGGTTCCAACATAGATTACACAATTTTAGCAAATTTCATTAATAAACAAGTACAGGTTATAAATGTTTAGAGTCAAGATTCATCAGCTAAATATGATGATGCCATATTGAAAACTGAAACATTTTTAAAAATTATAATATAAGAAATAAAAAGACCAAATTCCCATAAATATTAGTCAAAATAACCAATGGAGCCTAAGTTTTTCCAATGGCTAAGTTTCACAACCTAAAGAATTCAGGCTACTGCTAATTGGCATAATACATTATTACACTGCTTATTTTCATGGGGGTTTCTTTCTCCACAATTTGACATGAGGCAAAAACATAACACATTACATCTAGTGACATTAATAAAAATATATACAATTCCAACTTTAGAAAAGTACCAAGAGAGAAAACAAGAGTGCATGAAAGGAGTAAAAAGGATGGAATTTAGTGCTGCAAAGTTTTTTGTTGCATGATTTGTATTTTAGAGTCAATATTCATTAGCTAACTATAATATACCAGGAGTCAATATTCATCAGCTAAATATAATAAACCAGGAGTCATTATTCATCAGCTAAATATAATATACCAGGAGTCAATATTCATTAGCTAACTATAATATACCAGGAGTCAATATTCATCAGCTAAATATAATAAACCAGGAGTCAATATTCATCAGCTAAATATAATATACCCAGAGTCAATATTCATCATCTAAATATAACTTGAGCCAAGATTCATCAGCTAAATATAAAATACCCAGAGTCAATATTCATCAGCTAAATATAAAATACCCAGATTCATCAGCTAAATATAATATAAATGGAGCCAAGATTCATTAGCTAAATATAATATACCCAGAGTCAATATACATCAGCTAAATACAATATACCAGGAGTCAAGATTCATCAGCTAAATACAATATACAGAGTCAATATTCATCAGCTGAATATAATATACCCAGAGTCAATATTAATCAGCTAAATATAATATACCCAGAGTCAATATTCATCAGCTAAATATAAAATACCCAGATTCATCAGCTAAATATAATATAACTGGAGTCAAGATTCATCAGCTAAATACAATATACCCAGAGTCAATATTCATCAGCTAAATATAATATACCAGGAATCAAGATTCATCAGCTAAATACAATATACCAGGAATCAAGATTCATCAGCTAAATATAATATACAGAGTCAATATTCATCAGCTAAATACAATATACCCAGAGTCAATATTCATCAGCTAAATATAATATACCAGGAATCAAGATTCATCAGCTAAATACGATATACCAGGAATCAAGATTCATCAGCTAAATACAATATACAGAGTCAATATTCATCAGCTAAATACAATATACACAGAGTCAATATTAATCAGGTAAATATAATATACCCAGAGTCAATATTCATCAGCTAAATACATTATACACAGAGTCAATATTCATCAGCTAAATATAATATACCCAGAGTCAAGATTCATCAGTTAAAAATAATAGACCCAGATAACACTTTTCTTTCATTAATGAAAATACTTGTTTCAGAAACAGTTATACCAAGGAAACATTTAGGATTTCTTATGATACTAAGGGGCATAACTGAATATTAATTCTGACAAGTAATGCCTATTCAAAGAGACAGTTGGATTCAGTTTGGATTCTATCATAAATATCAGAAAAGTTTTAAGTATAAGTTTATTTATAATCTTCATTGATAAATTTATAATATTTAATAACTATACATGTACGATTTCAATGGCAAACAAAACAGGCTGTCTCTATTTTTTCCACATGTATTACCAATAAATAAGATAATCTATCTACCTATAGCTCTTCCATTGGCATGTATAGGGTTAGTCAACAGCCTCAAACCATCTCAGTGCAACAGATGCAGTGCTACTGCTCATGCTCAGCAGGTTGCATTCAGCAAAGAAAACTGACTAGAATATGGTCATTTTCCACCCTATTATATATCTGTCCAGTATTCTGAACAATATTCAGGTGGTGTTGCAGATAGTTATATAGTTATAATAGTATATAATTTTGTACAAGTATGAAAATAAGTCCAACAAAAGGAAAAACTCTTCTACTTAAAGAAAAAAGGGACTTAATCCCACAATAACAAAACTGAAATCCTTTTCTTTTTCATTTTGCATAACAATTCAAAGATCTGAATATTTGTGACTATACAAAATTTGCACCTATAAAATATACCTCAATTGTTTCCAGCAGTGACTTTTTTTAAAAAATGATCTGTGATTTGTACTCATCCCACCTATCTGGAGTTGTAAAGAAATGGCTAACAAATTACCAAAAGCTAATCAGGCACTAAGCTGCAAAACCAGACCCAGCAGGTGATTCACAAATCAGGAACCCACTCAAGATTGTGCATGTGGTTTACACACCGAGGGATTACCAACATAAAGGAAGATTTCAAAACAGTTGATGTTTTTTAAGTAAACTTTTTGTCAGATAAACCATTCATGACAGATAGTGCCATGTGGGGATGAGATGTGAGATTGGGCCAAGACAAGTAGTGACTCCAAATTCCCATCAAGCATACCGAATTTTATCAGAATTAAGTTCTTGCTATACTACTGGTGAGAGACCACTCTGTCCCATAAATAGGCCTCAGCTATTACTGGCAAGAAAGCTCTCTCACTCAGGTGCTTTATTAAGTACACAGGAACACCAACAAATTTTACCAGAATGGAGTGGGGGATTGGAAGAGCTGGAGACCTTAGTTTTACTAGTCTGTGTTGTGGGATGGAGCAATGTGGAGAAAATAGCTTTACCAGACTGGGCTGTGGGATGTCAGAGGTTTTGACAAGTTTTACCAAACTAGGTTCTGGGATGGAGAGAAGTGGAATTGTCTGACCAAATTGGCTTAGGTCGAACACTATATTCTTGGCATGTAAATAGTCAGTAATTAACAGCCACTATCAATGGTTTTAACACCAAACAAGAAAAACTACAAAGTAAGTTTTACAGGATATCAAATACAAGGCAAACGGTTGAAAAGGTGGTAAAAGATGACACTGTTAAACTCCTATTCAATTAACTATCCAATATGACTATGACAAAATCCTGTAAACACCAATTAGTATATTTTTTAACTGATCACCATTGAACTTGGAAAATATAATGATCAACATTTGGTACTACATAAATCCATAAGTTTATATGCTTTCTTAGTCAATAAAATCTGTATGTTTCTATACCTCCTCCTCTGTGGGGACATATAGGAATAACGATGTCCATCCACCCAACATACAATCTTGTAAGTGCAACTAGTCTCAGAGTTTCTGATTGATTACCATGAAACATGGCAAATATTGCCATCATCATGGCCCGATTGATCTAAAGCACTTGCATTTACCATCATTGCCATCTCACATCTGTCGGCTTGGGTTCGAGTCTTGAGCTCTGCCAACATGGGAATGTGAGAAAACTTGCCAGTTGGTTCCTATGGTTCTTACCAGTGTTTTCCAAAATTCTTCATCCATCAGTTAGACTGAATGCCATGTATAGTTAGTTTATCATACACTGAAAAATGGCATTAAACCACAATATCTTCACCTGAAAATGTGCATATTAATATACGAGTTATTGCCTTTGAAAAGCAACTGAATCTTGTAAACATGATATGTAGTTTTCAATCAACTGCCAACAAAATGATACAGCCATTATCTGATAGACATGCAATAAACAATTAGCTTTGCTTTACACTTTTGTTTTGTATTTGTTGGTTTTAATGGCAAATTTAATACATTACTGGCTATATCATGTTCAGGAAATGTGAGACAAACATCTTTCCCCAAGGACACACAGAGGCAGTATTGCATGTGTATTAAACCTGCAACACTTACATCTGTTCCTACAATTTTTGTTTGTGTTATTGCCATTTGTACCATAATTACTTGCTTGTAAGTCAAGTTAAATGACAAACATCGAAGACCATGATCTGTCTTTGCATAATGCACCTGTAGATCAAGGTCTGTGTTGTTTATTCTCATGATTACTGCTAACAAACTGCACAGACCTAGATCTTCCTGTGCATTATGCAAAAAAGGTTTGGTTTCTGTGCAGTTTGCAGTTGGACTTGACTTATGAGTTTATATTGGTATTATAGCTGCATGCAAAAACAACTACTGGTAACTGCATTTTTACACAGCTGCACATATCAACAAAGTAATGTCCTTTTACAATTTATGAGATACTGCAATTCATTATCTGCAGCTGAATTAAACAAGACAATTTCTTTTGGACTGGTTCTTCAGTTTTTGTATGGATTAACATAAAATTTAACATTTGTCTTCATCTAGAGTTACCTCCCTTTCTGAACTGAAATTTGGTAATTTATATCATCCAGAGTTACTGCCTTTCTGTATTAATTAAATATGGTAATTGTCTTCATCCAGAATTATTGCCCTTTATGATAATTACTGAAACTAGTAATTGTCTTACTGAAATTTAATAATTATTAAAGGACCAAACCTTCTCCTCTTAATCCAAGTGAAAGGAAGGAGTTATCCAGATGGGAAGCATCAGAAGTACTGCTTCCAACTCAAACAAGTAGACAAAAATAAGGAGACCATCTACACCAAACCAGAATGTGGCTGGGCATTACCGTGTCCCACTGTTGTGGAGGGGGCATAGAAGCACTGTGCACCAGGGTCTGTAATTTTAGCTTGGTTAGTAAAGGCTATAGTACCATGAATTGTAGAGGGGAGACAAGATTGCCTTCTCTGTCCTGGATGACATCATACTTCTAGCTTTTGGAATGATGTTACCTAGTAACAAGGGGATGGCAGAATATGAGCTGCATTATTACATCTGCTATGGGGGCAGGGTTCAGTAGCCCAAGGAGGGGGGGTGCCTAAAGGACCAAAGACCACGAGGTAGAGGACCCACATCCCATAAGGATTCTGGGTCAATAGAGAAGAAAACGGGGGATACTGGTCCAATCCTCTTCTCCAACCTGAACATCATGGGCAGACTCACTGGATGGGACAGAAGAGGGGGGTATTCAGTCCCTACCTTATCAACCACTTCAAGATCACTGAGTTATAGACAATACCTCATCCTCAATTGATTCCTCACTCAAAAGGGTGCAGTGCTGAACTAGCCTTAAAGAGTTGTGCTCTACCACCTCCCATGTGGGAGGATACAACACACTTCTAAGGACATGCAATGTGTGATGCTCCACCTCACTAACAGAAGGGAGCAAACCATTATTTGTAATGGAGCAAGACATGGTCTTAAAAATTAGGACTGAATAAATTTTCCTTTTTGTAGGGAGGTGGTGGACTCTTCAAATGTTTAGTCCCTCTTCTGGATAGGCCTCATAGATTAGCCAAGAAGTTGGCCTAATAAACTATCTAGAACCTAAAGAAATCTCCCAAGCTGAAAAGCTAATCCTCTCACAAAGCCTTTGGGGGATAGGGTCCACAACAGAAAACCCCCAAAATTCCCAAGATAAGGAGGAGGGAAGTTTCTCCACTGTCCATAAGTAAGAATGGAGTAAACTAGATTCTATGCTTCAGAAGGTCATAATCTGCAAAATGCACATTTATTTCTTCATGTGCATTTGGAACAATAGACTGGGTGAGTGTCCTATTGGCCTTCTTGTGGCCTCACTATCCCCCTCTTAACTGTCCTGATATTATTCCGAAAATTGAAAAAAAAATTACAATATATTTTAATGCCACAAATAAATTCACCTATTCAGAACTGCCCTGTGCCCTGTGTAGACATGAGGCAAACAGATGAATAACCTTTTGCATGTCCAGGATTCTCAACAGATCTCAAATCTGAAGAATCATTTGACCCTTGATCCCATAATCTCAAGAGTCATTTGTTTATGTCAATTACAAGCTTGTAGCTGAAATTGTTAATTATTCATGAAGCAAACTGATGTTAAGATTTCTTTCTTGTTTTAAAAGAAAAACACTTGCATAGTAGTTCATAAGAAAGGGATAAGCAGACTGTTAGATGGACATATCCATAACTAATTTTTGTATAGTGTTTCTTTTTCTAATTATGTATGTCAGTATATTTAGGATATACAAAAATTGATTAATGTGGATAACAGAAGATTGATTAATGTGTTACATTTTTAACTTGCAACATATTCTATTTGTAACTATACAGAGATCATTTTAATGAGAAACTACAACATAGAAGTTACATATTAATTAAATATCTAGAATGAAAAATTACAATTGATTGCATGGTATACACGGAAGTCGTCTGTCAACAGAATATGTCTACTTATTTTATCCTATTTTAGCTCTTTACATACTTGGCAACAATCTTTTCTGCATCAGTTTTTGAATAATGGACCTTCGTGGCACATCCTGATGAGTTTTGCTAACTTGATATGATTAATTCTAGACATTGCTATTGTCTTCAAACAATTCGGGGAATAAATTCCATACTCACAAGCCACATTCAATTTTGTAATGTTTCACTGAATGAAGATAATTCCCAATAAAACAATTAAAGTTTGTCCACTTTGACAGCAGTATTCCCTAACCTCTACAGGTTCAGTTTTGTCCCATCTGATTACAATTGTATGGCAATCAAACAAATGCCAATATTGGATAAAAAAGGAAATCCATTTAAATCATAAATATGACTCACTTCCTCTTTCATAAAGGTCAACAATAACTAAGCAATTTAACCTCCATTCGATTATGCACACCTAAGGGTGACCTGTTTGCTCTACAATTTCATAAGGATGGTATACATATGCAATATTACTTGCCAAAAAAACAAAACCAGTAATTACTGGCTAATAAGATGAAAACAGAAGTCTAGTTGATCACTGTCACATACATTATTTTGTTATGGACATCACACACTCTGTAGCACATCAAGCTACAGAGTGTGTCAAGCTACATGTGTTTAGCACATCAAGCTAGAGTCATATCAAGGATAATTAAGAGTAATGCTAAAAAAAAAAAATCTTTGGACATCATAACAAAATCAACAGGCTAGAATATCCTGGCATCAGAAATAGGTCATATATAAATGCCAAATGTCAAAAGCAAGGGTGGGGTACATTTATATTAAGAATGATGATGTCTTTTTCCACTAGTAAAGTATATTTGTCTCACTTCTATAACATTGTACCGTGAAAAAATCCAGACATATGCAGTAACAGTTGAGAAGCATGAGCAGGGATATTATAAATATACACTGAAGGAAACAACAACAATAAAATTTCACCAGGTTTTTTCTCAGTCTATCTGTTTTTAAGACAGGGGAATAAAGTAACATCTTATACAGGCTGTGCTGTTATTGCTCAACACAACAACTTACCCATACCTTAGTTTTACAATGATTAGTACTACAGCATACCCAAACGCCTACAGGATTGGATATCCTGTTACCTCATTGGTAACTGAATTCCAAAAGATCAAAATGGTTACCAGCTAAGAAATTAAATTACAAAATGGACAGTTTAACAATGAGATTTTAATTAACTGTAAAAAAGAATACTAATGTGGTAAACACTCACTACATGCATATTTTTGCTGGTGACAATCTAGGCATAGAGCATGGCATACTTAAAAACATGACCAATATATGCAAGTCCCAGGCCAGGTGCACATGTGGATTGCAACATAACAACAATTATCCACTCTAATGGAAGGCTTTTTCAGTAAGAAAAAGTAAAAGCTGCACAATAGCAACAGGAAAGTTATTACTGCTATTACATTCTGTAGTAACTAACTGTATATATTCACAGACTGAGTCATATCTTAAGATTATATGTATATGTGTGTGTACATACATACATACATACATACATACATACATACATACATACATACATACATACATACATACATACATACATAAATTATATATATATATATATATATATATATATATATATATATATATATATATATACACACACACACACACATTTAATCTGAAAGGAGTACTCACTTCCATCAGTTTGGCAAGCAGTATAATTTTGTTTCCATAAACAGAGACAGTTGTGTTGTATTTGTGTTATTTATAATCTAAGCACAGTTAGATTACTCATCTGTTTTGATAAATAAGTATGTTAAGAGGTCAGTTACATTTTAATATTTGTTTATATAAGTAGTCAGTAACCATGGAAACATAATATATTAACATTTATATTAGGCCACCTGTACATATTTATTAGATCTGTCAGAACCATACAAACAGTTATATTACAAGTGTAGATCCATGACCAAGTTGAGCAGACCAATTGTAATTATTGATATCCACAAAAATGAGCATCAAATCACATTATAATCAGTGTCATGAGATAAGACTAAAATAATTTAATTAACTGCGGTAGCAATGACTGAATAAAACTGGAAAATTTTGATGGGAGGTATGACTATTTCTGTGTTATAATAAGGGCATCAATAAAATGAGGAACTTTACACATATCATTACAATATGTAATTCAGTACAGGAGTTACACAGCTATATTATTACAATATGTAATTCAGTACAGGAGTTACACACCTATATCATTGCAATATCTAATCCAGTACAGGAGTTACACAGCTATATCATTGCAATATGTAATTCAGTACAGGAGTTACACAGCTTTATTATTACAATATGTAATTCAGTACAGGAGTTACACAGCTTTATCATTGCAATATGTAATCCAGTACAGGAGTTACACAGCTATATCATTGTAATATCTAATCCAGTACAGGAGTTACACAGCTAGTCACATTAATGTATTTTTATGTTAGGCACAAACTTAAAACATACACCTATGCCAAATATGTTCTGAAAATGGCTGCATTTGTAAGAATTGGAATTTTTCAGTGGCCATTCCAAAACTGGTTTCATCACACATTTACATTGTCATCATACACAAAAGCCCAGATGGTGAGATAAATAACCCTCTTTTTTCTGTTTAGGCCTAATTCTTCTTTACAATGAATATGAACAGCATTCTACAGTGCTTAGCAAATCTCCAGGAACAAAAGTCTGTCAAATGGACTGACACTCTACTGGCCAAACAAGTTTTTCAGGAATTCAAAATAAGACCATTTTTTTCTTTAACCTGCTGAATCTACCAAAGACATTCTTTTAAAAATTAATCATAGTAGATTTGGTAATACACTAGAACATGTCTAGAAAAATACCCCTTCTGCCAAGAAATAATGGTCTCTCAAGACAGGTGGTCTCTCATAACAGTTTGCAACACTATATAATCAATAAATTATGAGCATGGAGATTCTGGTCTATCAAGACAGGTGGTCTCTCATAACAGTGGTCTCTCAAGACAGGTTTTACTGTACAAATATTTTAATATATTTTTGAATCTCATGAAATACCAATACAATTCTAGGTCATGATCACTAATCTTCAACTTGATAGAATGGAAAACTGAACCATACACAACTATTCACAACACTGCATTTTGTCTGGGGTGAAGAACACTAAAACATCCTGTTCCTGTAAACCTTTTCCATTTTTTTCTTTGTTTTATCTTAAATTTAATGCAATATTTTACAAGTTCTGATGCATTAAGACTATCTCGGTCAATGTATGCAATAACCTGCATGCAAAAATTTCAAAAATGCAGAAGTTATGTGGCATTTTTGGGAAAAGGTTACATATGAAATTAGGAGCTGGATTTACTAGCTTTTCCAGAATTGACTGAATAACCCTTGCATGCTTTATCATTTAACGCAAAATTCCAGTGCATGAGTTAAATAAATAGTTTATTTTCTATTTTAAGTTTTAATGCTAATTCTATCAAATGCAAGTAATATTCTTTGTGGCTTAGCAAATCGCCAAGTAAAATCAGGAAAAATATCAACAACAGTGTCAAGGACTGCATTAAGTACCTATGCAATCTGAGTGCTTTGCATATATGCAAACTCTGATGACCAAACTGGGCTGATCTTTTCAGGAATCATACTTTCAATCTATTCGAGTTCAAAACAATAACCACTGAGCAACGATTCACATAACCAAACTGAACTGTCTTATGTTTCAGAATCAAATGGACGGACTGGTTTGCTTAAGCTTGTTGTCTTATGTTTCAGCATACAAATGGACTGGTTTGCTTTAGGTTGGTGTCTTATGTTTCAGAATACAAATGGACGGTCTGGTTTGCTTAAGCTTGGTGTCTTATGTTTCAGCATACAAATGGACTGGTTTGCTTTAGGTTGGCGTCTTATGTTTCAGAATACAAATGGACAGATTTTCTTTAGTTTGATGTTTCATGATTCACAATACAAATTGACCGGTTTGCTTTAGTTTGGTGTTTCACAATTCACAATACAAATGGACTGGCTTGGTTTAGTTTGATGTTTCATGATTCACAATACAAACTGGCTGGTTTGCTTTAAGTTTGTGTTTCATAATACAAATGGCCTGGTTTACTTTAGCTTGATGTTTTATGATTCATAATACAAATGGACTAGTTTGCTTTAGTTTGGTGTTCTATGACAAAGTAGTAAAGTATGTATCAAAGTAATTAGAGTAATGTCCCTTGTCCAAAGATGCACCACAGTAACCAAATCTAATTTCCTGCCTCTACAAAGAGCCTCTTACAGGGTTATCAGGTGTATTATACATCCCTAAACTGGCATGAAAACAAAAAAATTATATTGTTTTGCTGTTTTTTTACTCATTTTTGTGCACAGCTAACTGTCTTGACAATTGCAGAAGTTCTTACCATCTACCATAGTGCAAACCTATACAGATATACATAAACATACAAAATACAGTATACATTTGAAAAAAGTCCTTATGCCCACAAATGGTAAGGGACACAAAAGAAATACATGTGAAATTGCCTATGAAAAAGCCCAATTATGTCACAAACAGTGATACAAATGTCTGTGACTGAAAAAGGGTCAAGTAATAATACTAATTTAAAGATTAACTCTGAAAGAGCAATTTCAATCAGGCTTCCATGATGAAATTAGCCAATGAATGAAGATTAACTTGGCATTTCAGCAGCCATTTATGAAGTGTAGAGTGGGAATAATTGGCTAATTGTAAGCACTTTTATCAGATGCCTTGTGGAGAAGAAAAATGGCCTGCCCTTGTTGTCAACCATTGTCAGCTAATTATAGGTCAAAGTGTTGCCTGAGCAAGGAGCCTTCCCTGACAATTGTTGAACCAAAGAACAATGGACCTGAACATGAGAGGCTATTATAGGGAAAAGAATTCAAAAAACATATTTTAATTCATTCTCAACTTTTCTATTACTTTTGTCTTAGTTTTATTTTCAGTTTTTGTATTGCATGTGTTTGTGTGTTTTTGGTCAACAAAGTATAGTGAAAAATTAATCAAAGTTCAAGATAATAATTTAACAAATTAGACATATTAGTTCCTCTGTTTGGAACTTACTGCATTTTATAAAATCAAATGGAATATTTTTTACAACAAAATATGAAACTTTCACATTACAAGACTATAATCTAAGTCAAGAAGATGCTAAACAATATTCATGCTTTTTTCAAAGTGTCAAATGACTGTGACCATCATTGAATCTGATGTGCTGCTGTAATCAACGTCTATTCTATTGATCAACTGACAGATTGATTCATTCATATTTTATTGATTCATCAATGCCTGTAATCATTGTAATACAGCATTCCCTAACTATAAGACCATTCAATATAACACAATTCCTATTCTACAACAAGTATGGTTATCAATCCTATTTCATTAATCAGCATTAAAATAATGTGCATTGTACATTGCAGTCCCTCTTTTGAACATTTACCTCCTCCAGCTAGTGGCCACCAGCTTTCTACAAACAAAATCCATTGACATCAACAAGTCAGTTTTAAAAACAAGCATCTTAAGATGGCAGCCCCTCAAACAAAACCAGCATGTTAGTGCACAACATGTCAAACTATACCCCTCCCCCCAAACACATCATGGGGCTTAGAGATGGACATCTCACAAATATTTCTTGATTTCTAAATTTAAGGCAGACATTAATTCCAACATGCTGATAAAATACCTAAATTTAATTTATACACACAGGTACTGCAAGCAATCCAGGTGTCATTACTGCTGTATGATCCCAAGATGTTTTATCACTTTGATTAGTGGCCATCATTACCATCTTCAAGCAAAGGGCTGAGAAGCCCATCTTTATTCAGCACAAGTCCTGTGACTCCAAGTGGCCATAAACAAAATTCTTAGTTTTGTGTAATGCCTGAAAACATTTACAAAATCTGTAAATTTATCAATGAATTTGTATTTAGCAGTATGTGACTCAATACAATACCATTCCAATTAAATTCAATACTTCCATAACTCTCATTTTGATAAACGATTACCAGATCTTTCTTTTCCTCATTTCTTACAGTATGTATGATTTTCGCATGATTACTGAATCACTCATTACACATTACTAATCTGATTCATTTACTTACCGAAAACAATTAAACTACATTATTTAGCTATGAAAAAAAAATGTTCATTAACCATTACCTTTAATTAGTAAGATTTTATTTTGTAGAAACAGTTTCAAGTTTGTAAGCCATCATATTATTTCCTGTTCATTGCAGATCCTGCACATGTATTCAATGCACATGTCCAAATATTGCATTATCAATTTTTCATCATGTACATATATGTCGCACTTTACCTTACAATCACACATTTTTTAATACAAAATTTGATTAGCATCTTTTTTTTCAAGTTTGAAAACATAGGTTCTTATTCATTGTAGATAATATGGAAGCATCCGATCCTCATGTCCAGACACAATGTCCTTGTGGCATTGTCAATTTGTTTCATCATAGACATATATGTAGCAGTTGTAAACAGTACTCATGTTGATCCTAGGATTGTTTACTGAAATTGACTAATACATTCAAGAAAGACATGGATTACAAACTGAATCAGTTAGAATAAGAGGCAAAAGATGCAAAGCAAATGAAACAATTGCCAGAAGAACCAGCTACAGACTTAGCATTTTATTAGCTGTTCAATAAGCCTGATGGGTGGACAACTAAACTACGGTAGTAGCAGCTTGGCACTCAACATTACCAGATTATTGTTAGGACCCCTTGTCAGGATAATGTGGCTGGGTGGACATAATGCTTGTCTATAAGGCAGATCCAGCTGCAAACTCCATAGACTCAGATCTGCATAATGCTGACAGATTTGGGTTTACATAACTTGTAAGGACAAATAAGTAAAACAAATATAAACCCTGATCTATCAGTGCATTATGTGACAGTAAATCAGGGTCAAGCACATGTTTGCAGCTGTATACAACTTAAAAGCAAGCAATTATGGTACCACATATACTTTCTTAAAAGTTGAGTCAAACTGCAAGCAACAAAACTCTTGATCTACCCATTGTATAATGTACCATAAGATCAGGGTCTATGTTGTTTGTTATTACTAATTACTCCAAAACACAAAGCTCAGACCCAGATCTGCCAGTGCATTATGCAACAGCTGCTCTGAGTCAGTGCAGTGTGCAGCTGGACATGATTTATTAGCATCAGTCCTGTGCTTATGTAACAGCTCCTAATGTAATATCTTTTGGTCCAGAACTCTCAATTTATATACTACTTCTGCTACACATTGTATCCATGGTTACATAAAAATATTAAATGCAGTAAAATCTAAGCCTCTGAAGGCATCTCTATGCAATCTGATACAAATTTGGTCAAAAATGCTTTAATGTTTCGAGGCAGGTGTGTCCAACCCACGGCCCACAGGCTACATGCTGCCCAGTCCCTCATAATGTACAGCCTTTCTTAAATCTGCATTTTCATTAATACTTGTTCCATTTATCTGCATTCCATTCTGATGATGTTTTATACATCTGCCACAACATGTGACTAACAATAACATTACAACCAAGCAACAAAAAATGTCATTAGTGTCATGTAAAAGATTTTGATATTTTTGCACTTAACTATTAAACTGTTTTTGGTGATGCAGACTGCAACCCAGAAAATTTTATCCATTTTGCCACCACCCCCACCACAAAAGTTTGAATTTCCAGGTGTGAAAGTTACATGCTAGAAATATAGTATTTTTTGGTGATGTAAAACTAATTTCAATTATGCCATACTTATCCACTGCTTATGTGTCTTGGGTTTCTTTTAATGGTTTATCTTCCTTAAGATTTTTTTCTGCTATTCTTTGCATTTTAGAATATTCAATCAGCATGATATAGCCAGTGTTTTGTAAACATGCCATTAAACTCTACTTAACCATTTAATTTTTGCTGGACTGCATTGAAATTTCTTTTCAAACAAATGTTCAGCATGAAAGCATGCTCTTGATCCAATTTATACAAAATAAAAAATATAAATTATTTCTATCATATTTTTGGTGTTATGTGTATTTATATTATGTGTGTTAATTCTGATGATTATTGATTATACGGCTCATTTAGAAAGACAAAACCCATTAAATTGATCATTTTGTTCATTTTGTGGTTTTTACTATCAGATAAGGTCATTGTTTACATGACCCTTTAGATCTTGCTGATGAATTTGATGGGATATGAGGTCAGGCCATTGGTTCCTCCTTTAGATAACCAGGTCACCTGTCTTTTGATTGATTGACTATTATAGGGTCTGATCTTGTTGACAAGTTAGAAAATGAACTTATAACCCTCATTCTGGTTCTGAATTTGTGTCTTTTTAATACAAGTTAATGAGCAAAAGGATTATTCCTATCTAAAAACACAAGTCTTAGTAAAATTAGCTTTAGTTTGATCAGTTATAATTTTAGAAGATTTATTTCAATTATTCATTGGAATTATAAGGTGCTCATAATTCTGAAAAATAAGTAACTATTGTGGAATTACTGTAATTTCATTCAAAGACATTTTGGATTCTGATACATCAAGACAGTTAGCATTTCAAACTATTCTGGTCTAATGGGACATCAGCACAGTAGACTGAACTTCAGCCAGAACACCACTGGAACACATTTGAAACTTTTGGACATTTTAAAGAAATTTTAATTTTTTTTAGAATTTTATTAACTATATTTCAAGTTTTTTTTATTGTCATGTTGTCTTCATGCAGAATATTTTTGTTTTACTCTTATAAATCTTGATCATTGTATATTTATGTGACCATTAGTATCATACTAAAGGAAACAACTGCCTTTTTAAGATAAAAGAATATTTTGGTCAGTTAGAAAATATAATGCCCTCACCCACATAAATAAATTATAATTCAGTTCTTTCAAAGATTGTACTACCAACCATCCTCCCACTTCAAACATCAGTCTAAAAACATACATATGTACATGCATGCACATACATACATACATACATACATACATACATACATACATACATACATACATACATACATACATACATACATACATACATACATACATACATACATGAAGACTAAAAAATGTCTCATAATATCAATTCAATTTTTTGTTTTCTTTACAACAATCATAATCTTACAAGTCTATCTGTTAGGGCAAGTTCTTCAAGTTATTTTTGGCCTGTTGCAAGCAATGGTCATCATTGAAAGTTTGATCAAACTTGTCACTGCCCATCAAAATTGATTGATTCATAATCGCAGATAATTATGTAAACGTCAGTACTTTCAAAAACAGTAATTAGCAGGCCTCTCGGTTTATATAAAGCCACCGTACTCAAAAGAAAGCTTGGCAACGAAGGTCACTTGCATGCACGTGTACGGGACCCAAGAGCTATATAGTCGGACTACAACGAAGGTCACTGATCCACTTAGCTCAATGTAGATGTAGAACTATGTGGATCGACGACCTTTGGATAGTACAGTTGAAATAGATCCAAGACAAAAGTGCAAAATGATACTCAACTCGCAGCCAACACTGTTGTGTATTTATAGTCTGACTCGCGGTCAAGATCAAAGGGCTCCGGAGGCTTGGTAGTAACACGGGAAACATGAAGTTGATGTTCTGTAGTAAAATACTATATATTCTAACAAGAGTAAACGGCAATAACGGCAAGGAGAATACTGACCTAAATAATTATATTGCATCAAACACCTGCCGAGCGCTAAAAGCTAAGCAAGATGACCAAAAAAATACGGTCTTGAACCACTGTGCACAAACAAAAACAGAAGGTGTGTACGGTAACATTTCGTATGAAAATGGATTTGTCTATAGGCGCCTGCACATTGGTGTAGGTAGAGATGGGAGCCCCACCCCAAACTTCACCTCTAAACATGTTTTTGTCTGCATTCGTAAAACTTTATAACTGATCCTTACGTTTACTATCCCCACCCCACCCCATATAATTCAGTGTACGGCCGTTATTTTCATACATCAACGAATGCATTAAATATAAAATAAGCAATAAAACTACTCAAGTTTATCATTTTACTAGTGATGTACAGTAAGTTCATATACAGTACTGCTAACAGGAACAGAATGTTCAGAAAACTTTGGAAGTTGGCTGGCAAAGACAAGAAATTGTCTCGTACAGGAGCCCCTTGAAAGTCTTCAAATCCATAAATAAAAAATGAAACGTTTTTAACGTGCACTGATATGTTCAAAGAAAATTATTTTTATTTCCATTCTACATACAAATATTTTTATTCCTTTTCTACATGAGCTGACATTTTTTTTCATTTCTAAATGTGATAACCAATTTAAATCAGCAAATCATCCCAATTTTATTTTCCTTTCGTTAGCCTAGAGAATTTTAGTTCAATGAAATCTGAAACAAATTCAAATATTTTTAAATGGTCCCAAAAAAGGAGGAATACTGAAGTAGATGGAACAATTACAAAATCTTTTCTAACCAGTAACATTAAAAATATCTGCCATTAAAATACAACATATTGGTTTTGTTGATAATCTCAATTATAAACAAAATTAGAAAACTAGCTCATTGAAAAATAACATCTCATGCTAAAACAAAGCATACAGGCAGTGAACAAGTAACAAAATGGAGACAGTTAAGAATGGTCCAAAAATACACAACGAATTACATGCCTCTTACAAGAACCTTTAAACAAATGCAACTTTCTCTAAAAATTGGTCTCTAGCAAATATACCCACTGTTCAATAAAGGTGATCACACCATGGCCAAAAATACCATCCTCACTCAGCTCTGTTGTCTGTTATAACATAATTAAACACCTGGACAACTTTTTTTTATCTCCTCTGATCAAAAAACATGATTTTTTTAAATCACGAAGTTGCAAACTCCTTCAGTTGTGCATATAAAAAAAATCATTCAATTATTCATTCTCACACACTCATACACTCTACTTCCAAACACTTTCCTACCTATCCATTTATCCAGTTATATATAATGGACATGTAGGTTATTTTGTTTTTAACTATATGTACCTCTCTTTCTAATCTATATATCTATGTACTGTATTATTTACAATTATATTGATAACCTTAATTATTGGCATATCATTTTAAGGTGCCAACAAAGATAAAAAGAAACAAAAACTTTCAATAAATAACTGTGTTTGGTGCAAATTCTGCTTTCCAAGGCAAGTTTAATTTCCAGACAGCTTGCCCTATGCAAGTCAAGTTGACATTTACAAAATTTGTAAATCCCTTTAGTTTTTTTTTTTTTAGTAATCCTCCAACAAATTAAGTATTTTGGGGTCACGATTACAAGTGATGTGAAAAAACCTTCAAATTCCAGAATAATGCAACATGCAAATCATAATTTATGCATATTAGAAGCAAAAGAATGCACTTTCATTGGTTTATCTAAACCTATTTTTGAAGATGCTTGGACAATTTGGACCCCAATTCAAGGGTTTTACACGATGAATACAATGAACAAATTCGTTCTAAAGTGATCTCAGCAACAGAACAATTCCATTAAATAATCAATACATTGTTGCATTCTGATCTGTGAGTCAACGAACGAAATATGTGCCTTGGACAGCGTTAACGTATTCTGAATTATTCTCTTTGTTATATTTTAACTATAATCCAGAAGAAGAAAAAAAATCAGTAGCTAACGTCAATGTTCTGTTATAGCCAAGTACAACCAACACAAAAATATAACACTTTTCTACAACTTTTGGAGTTTATCGTAACTGATTCCTGGTTTACTTGTTACAATACTGATATCAATTAGAATTACTAATTAATATAATCGTATGGGTATGTTTTAAAAAGCAATGGATAAAGCACTAGATCTTTCGCACTTATGTAATGTATATAGGACAGTAGACACCTTGATTTCTCCCATGCGAACCTCCATAAAACTTATGAATGGAGATTTAAACAGGGCCACTTACCGCATTGGCAATTTTTAAATGCTGGCTGTAAAAGTTGCCATGCAAACTACTTTTCTGGTCATTGGCGAAAAATTCGAGGGTGTCACCAGCATAATCGGCTTGCATAACTTCAAGGTCCATTTTCTGGAAAGGAAGAATATTATATTTGTTAAAAAAAGAAATCAATTAACATTAAGAACTAAGTTAACAAAATCAGCAAAGTGGTTTTATCTTCCACCTGAAATAATTCCTTACTTAAATTATTCTTTCTAACTAACCTATCTTTCAAGCCCAATGTTTTTAATTAAACTTATATATGTTTACATAATGAATAGGATACACTGATTTACAGTATCACATCGTTACAACGAAAAACTAAAAATATGCAAATTAACCACTGACCTACTTTCTGCGCCGTGCAAATCCAGCCGAGCAACTTTTCGAATGAGAAGTATCACTTCACCTTGTATTTGTGTTCCCAATGGACAGTCGAAAATCACCAAAGGGAATTACACACAAACAGTGCAGACTCTTCTAGTCTCGACTAAAATTGATAAAGACTTATCAAATGCTCGAAAATCGACTCTATTTAGGGTGACAGGTCCCAACTTCACTATGTCGTGACTAGGGATACCTTGATTCACGAAAATGCTATCCCATAGGCCTTATGTTTGATATGGTAAACAAAGAGATTTGATTGGACGAATCTGACCTATATCTCTTTTTAGGGAGGTGCGAATTGCAAACTATTATCAACAGAACCGTTAACTTTATTCGTATTATGTGTGTGTGAATGTTCGCTAAATGTTCGATCTCCAGACAAATCTCTCTCTCTCTCTCTCTCTCTCTCTCTCTCTCTCTCTCTCTCTCTCTCTCTCTCTCTCTCTCTCTCTCTCTCTCTCTCTCTCTCTCATCAGTTCACATTTTAAGGTTTCATTTAGCTACGATGTCGTAGCCTCAGCTAGGTTTCATTCAGTATTGCGACCGAATATACAGTGGTTTAAAAAAAAAAGTATGTGTGTGATATTTTGGCATTATCGGAAACTCTATATAACACCTGCATGCCAATGTCAGATATTATTAAAACCCACGAAGCAAGTTATAATACTATTAGTATGTTACTTCCTCAGGGCACCAGTGATGTTCGCGCGCGCATACCGCGTACATAAATCCTTGTCCTGTTTTGCAAAACTACTGCATTGCGTACTTTCAAACTTGACAATATTAACATTTCGTAAAAACAGATCAAGAATGACCTTCGATTTTATTATTCATTTGATCATATTCTCTTCGATTTGTTTTGAATTGGATCATTTTATTATTCACGACCTCTGTGAACGTAACGATTAGTAACCTTTAACCCTAGATTTTTGAAGAAAACGTGATCCGTTCTTTGTTTTGTTAAACTGTGTGTGTATGTGTGTGTGTGTGTGTGTGAGAGAGAGAGAGAGAGAGAGAGAGAGAGAGAGAGAGAGAGAGAGAGAGAGAGAGAGAGAGAGAGAGAGAGAGAGAGAGATGGCATTATCGGCATTATCGGGGACTGTTTTTTAACACCTGCATGCCAGTATCAAATATTAAAGCCCACGAAGCAGGTTATAATACTACTAATGTGTTTATTTCACAGAGCACTTGGGATGTTTAACTCAAGAAGTGCACAGTGAATTCACACAAAAAGCATACCGAGTAATTAAATACGTGTCCTGTTTTGCAAAACTACTACATTGCGTACCTTCAAACTTAGCAATATTAACGTTCCATAAAAACAGATCATGAATAAAGTTCGATTTTATTATTTATTTGATCATATTCTCAACTATTTGTTTTGACTTGGATCATTTTATTATTTGTGAACATACAAATTTTTAACTTTCTATCCTCGCTTTTTTGGACAAAACTTGATCCTGTTTTTGAATGGTAGGTTTACATTAATCAACTCCGCTTCATGTTAGCTCCGTTTTAGCTTGCACCCACAAAATATACGAAAAAGAAACAGATTTGTATCACCACTAACCAAAATACTATTGAGCTTAAAGCAAAAAATAGTTTAGTCTATAAGCAATCTACACCGCATAAAGTACATTTCATTATTTTAAAACATACTACGTCATCACCCTACCTCTACCACTGGTGCTCAACCACAATTTCATCTTATCCACCGTCTAAATGCTAATTATTAGTTCGTGCGTTCTTTCTCTTAAATTGTATAAGGTAGATAAACCATTTTTCCACCTCCACTTTCTTATTTATTAATTTTGTACTTTTTACGGGTGGGGTGGGGTGGGGTGGGGTGGGGTGTTGTTGTTGTTGGTTTGATTGGCTTTGTTTCTGTTCTCTCTCTTATGCGAGCGCGAACAAATTCCACATATTTAAATCGTCAACTGTAGTATTTTCCAGATAAGATACTTGTTCGAAAAGACTCAGGCGCTATCATTACACTGGTTTACGAAAATTATGTTGTTTTTTTTCCTCCCGAATTCGTTTTTTTTTTTGCCAATGAAGAATAAATAAATGCTAGATTTATGCATCATTTTCATGCGGAGATGGTGTCGGCGTCAACGAGTTTCGCTTTTTATGTTAAGTCTTTATGGAAGTCATGTGGTATGCATTTGAGCACGATTTGCTGTCGAGACATTTCGGTCCCTGGAATAGACAGAATAAATTCAAGTTTAGTTATTCTGTTTTTATTGTCCATTCCCAAACATATACATATAATTTATGGTTATATATACAGCTGTTTGGGCGAAAAAGGAAAATAAATTATATCAGCCTATGTAAAACCAAAGATTTTTTTTATAAAAACAGTTTATTCAGTTATTTGGATCTGGATAAAGAGGGTTTACTATTTTATGGTCCTGCAATATAGGCTGGTTATTTAGAGAAAAGTTTACATGTGCCTTTTCTGAGGACGCACGGTAGCTGACCCAGCTTGATCAGATAGTAGGACTGAAACCCGCAAACTTTGGTCGCGAGTCTGACATTGGTAATCACTTAGCCAGCGCGGCTCTTCCTTTTCATTTCTCCGGTTGCCTAGTGGTTATAGCGGCCACCTTGAATGCGGGTTCGAACCCCGGCCAAGTCATACCAAGACATGTAAAAATGGTACTAACAGCTGGCTCGCATTAAGAGGTTGGTGTTAGGACTGGTCGGCCTGGTATCAGGATAATATGACTGGGGGAGGACATCATGCTACATGTCTGCGGCATGATGCCTTAGTGCTAGACATCACTATAAACTGCCACACTGCAGACATCGTAGCGATATGACTGAAAAATTGTTAAAGCTACGTTAAAAGTCCAAATCTCACACACACACACACACACACACACACACACACACACACACACACTTAATTTTCATTGGTCGCGTCTAACAACAGATACGAGTGCGCGTTGGGTCCGTTGTAAATGCACAAGCTCTTAGATGGTTAGTTATGTGTACTTCTATTGTGCGCCGTGAGTTTTGATCTCGTTTGATAATCAAAATTCATAGAAAACTTGTATATTAAGCAGTGGCGTCACTAGAGTTGGTGCCACCCAGTGCGGTAACTCATAGTGTCACCCCATGGACCCCCTTCCTGCACAAAAATTGAACATCTTTTTATAGAATGTAATGTGCGGTAACTCATGGTGTCACACCCATGGAGCTCCATCCTGTACAAAAATTCAAATATTAGATAGACAATCATTTTGGTGTCTCCCTTTCTGATGGTGTCACCATCACCACCCCTACTTATGACGCCACTGTCTTAAATTCTTATCAACTTTAAAAAACGGTAACATTGTGTACGCGATTCAATCTTATTATGAATCAGACTTTTTCACCAAAAATCATTCGGAATTGGGACTATTGAATCTTAGGATCTGTTCAAGAGTTAAATGGCAATGTTTTGGTACTTTGCCAGTTATAGCTCTTAGTAAAGGTTCAAGGTACAGCATGTGAAACCAATTTACCCGTTTTTCTGGATTGTTCTGATTTTTCTTTAAGGTTGCAGATATTTGGACTGATTTTTCAACATAGCGGATATTTTAATGATCAAGTTTGTTACAATGACCGATTAAGTTGAATTCATGATTGAAATTTTTGTGGCTTGACCTTTTTAGTCGAATTCTTTATCGAATGTTTGCTGACCTGGCCAGTTTAGTCGAATTCTTCAAGAAAAGTCTGTCAACCTGACCAGTTTAGTCACATTCTTCAATGAAAGCCTGTTAACCTGACCAGTTTGGTCGAATTCTTCAATTATTGTCTGTGAACATGATCAGTTTAGTCGAATTCTTCAATGAAAGCCTGCTAAACCTGACCAGTTTAATCGAATTCTTCAATGAAAGTATGTTAACATGACAAGCTCAGTCGAATTCTTCAAGGAAAGCCTGTAAACCTGACCAGTTTAGTTGAATTCTTCAAGGAAAACCTGTAAACCTGACCAGTTTAGTCAAATTCTTCAATTAAAGCCTATTAACCTGACCAGTTTAGTCGAATTCTTCAATGAAAGCCTGTTAACCTGACCAGTTTAGTCGAATTCTTCAATGAAAGCCTGTTAACCTGACCAGTTTAGTCGAATTCTTACATCTAATCATTCCACTGCAATATTTTGTTTTACCTTTTTGTTTTAATGTTTCACATATTTCCTTGGTAAATCATCAATGTGTTCAAAGTGCCGTAAAAATAATCAATGATCTTTGGCATTCTTTAAAAATAACTAATGATCTTTGGCATTCCGTAAAATTAACCAATGATCTTTGGTATTCCGTGAAAATAACCAATGATCTTTGGCATTATTTACGCATGTTCCACCTTAAGGAAAAATGCAACAGGACTACGGAAGTTACACAACTTTTTTTATTTTCGCAGGAGCAACATAAAATAAGTAATCAGACCTTAGTTAGCCACATATGTTTTAACATGCGATTTTGCTGCTCAACTATGCAAAATTATAATTAAATTGGTGCACCTTGATTCATGCAAAGCGTTTCAAGAACAAATCAGATTCAAATATCTTACCTGGACTGAAATAAAACCTTTTTGTGCCTTCTCACATAGGACTGACCACAGTTCAAGATTTTCGGTCTCGTATGGATTGCTAATGATAAGTAGAGAAATAACATATATAAATTATATAATTATGATTTTTCCAATACTTAATAGGACAAAATCGAAATGGATTGAAGGGTAAATTGACGTCCTCGCAAAACTACAGCCAATGTTCGCATACAATTAGATATATTTCCAACCTGTGAACAATTTGCTCTTATACGTCACTCCAATTTCTTATGTAATTAGAGTTTGTAATAAAAATAAGAAATACGGGTTTTGTTTGAAAACGTCAAAGACGACAAATAATACGGTTACCTATGGTTATGTTTAGCCTGAATCATGGTACTGTGGAATGCGAGTACGCGTGTATTGTGTATAAAATATATACAAGAGTTTGGATTGAATAATATTCGTTTTAAATGTAGACACATGTTTTTCGTTAAAGACGTGCCTTCAGAATATACGTTATTAACTAAACGCTAAACAAGATTGTAAATGTGGTAATGGCCATAAGAAAGATGCCAGGGAAAATACGTCGAGGGATAATGAAATTTTAAATATCAAGTAGTTGAAATACGCATACATTTGGTTAGATTAATAAGAAAAATAACATTTGCTTTCCTGCACTAGGTTTATCATTCCTCTTTATTATTTCACTCTCCTCCTCCTCCTCTGCCACCACCACCATACATGTGTTTTGTTTTTTTAATTTTTGCATGTTCTTCTTTTTTAATATATATATATATATATATATATATATATATATATATATATATATATATATATATATATATATATATATATACATACATACATACATATATATATATATATATATATATATATATATATATATATATATATATATATATATATATATATATATATATATATATATAAAGCGAATGAACAGTCATCAATGAGATTTTCGCAAGGACGTTTTGTACATATTACATTATATTAACCTGTTAATTAGGTTTGATGGTGTGCAAATTTTGGAGAGAAAACGTTGTAACAAACAAATATTGAATATTAATTATTAATACAATATGTATAATATTATATTTATTATATGACAAAATACGTTGATGTTTTCAGTTAAGTAATCGGCTTAGTGCCATGACCTGCTGTTCGTCCTTTAAGTTCGAAGATAACCACGACATCACTTACTAGTTTCTGTATGTAAGTGACCGGCAAATCCGGGCAAATTGCGGTATGTACTGTCCACAGCATACTAGATAGGAGACGTTGCTGCTTGGGGGTTGCTTAATCATTTGAGGACGTGCAGCTCTTCTGAGATTTACGCTTTTCATATTTCTACATTGCCTCTGTAATTCGCATCAGTTAACAGGTTATAACTCCAGTATGTATGCGACTACACCAGTTGAATAGATCAGGCGCGAGATCTTCACAAGACATAGGGTCTACGTTGAAACATTTCAGAAATGAGAAAATTTTTGATGTCTTTCTTTTGATCACCGTAAGATCGGTTTCCCTTACTCAGCTCGCCGCAGAAGATATTCTTTGATAGTAGCTTTTCTGACATCTTGGTGACGTGACCTGCCAATCTCAGCTATGATTCCATTAGCAGTGTGTTGACGATTAAAATGTCTGCCGTGTGAGAACCTCACTGTCTTGGATACTGTCATGCCATGTTGTCCTATTTAGTAACGGGCAGCCACGCGAAAATGGCTCAGCTTCTTGGCATGGTTGAAGTTACAAATTTATGGACTAGCATCATATTTCTGGCTTTGATACTACAAAATGTTGCGCTTTCGTCAAGGGTATTAATGTATGCGTCAAGGAAGTTGTGACTTCAACTAGAAGACAAAAACAGTGTTAAAAGCCATGGAACATCAACATCAAGTGGAAAGAAGTTCACGTGTTAACGGTCATTGTGCCCAAATCATTTCCATGTTGGACTGTGCGTATGTCGTGTTAGAATTTCACATGAATGATTAGGAATGTATCATGTTACCTTCCATGGTTTGGAAATATCAAGCCAGAAATATTGACAACATCCAGGTTTCACAAGCATATTGTAATACCAAACTCAACAAACTAAAGTACTGAGCACTATTAAGAACTACATTTGTTTTTATAATAATGCTAATAATGATAACGTAAAAACATGAAACAACCTCCGAAAAGCATGATGTAGTTCAGTATGTTGTAATACCTTAATGGTATTGTGAATGGAGTTTTACATGCATAAATATCGTCCAATTAATGTGTGAAGATTATCTAATGTTGCACTTTGAGGTGTGAGATGATGTTTGACCTACGAGATTACGGCATATTTGAAAATTTCATTGTTATATATCACTGAAAATGTCTACCATATGTGTCCTTCCTGAACGTATGCCACTCACCCACCATTGTTTAGATTGCCGTCTGCATCTCGTTTAAATGTGTACTCTGTGTTTAATACTAAATGTGAGTATAAAACCTTGCTCTGGTCATCGCAATGCCATGCTTTCATCGCGAGTATTAATTAATGCGTCAAGGAATTCATCTACAAGACAAAAACAGTGCTAACAGTGGACATCAGCAATAAGTGAAAAGAAGTTCACGTGTTAACGGTCATTGTACCCAAATCATTTCCATGTTGGACCGTGCGTGTGTCGTGTTGGAATTTCACATGAATGATTAGGAATGTATCATCTTACCTTCCATGGTTTTGTAATATCAAAACCAGAAATATGATGCTAGTCCATAAATTTGTGACTTCAACCACCCGGAGAGTTTTGTTACTGGAACAGCGGAGATGCAAGATAGGGATGGAATCAATGTGCCAGCCAAAGAATCACATTTCACTTGTCAGACTTTTGTTGAACAATAAGTTAGAACTAATGTTACTGTTTATTATTGTAAGTTATTGATCGTGTAGAACTTGTTATTTTACTTTAATGTGCATAAATAATATGCACTTAAAAGGGATTATTTCTAACCGTATTATAACTCAATTCATCACCAGTACGTTGTACTCTCGCTCGATTCTTATTGAAATTCACTTGTCCGTTTCGTTCATTTCAAAGTAATTGCAGGTATGAATATACAAATAGGGTTAAAAGTAAAAACGCACACCACGGACATGGAGAGGACAACTTAACTATCTAAATTTTATGTTCAGAGAAATTTTTCCATGTAGTTTGAACAGTTGATTTGGTTACCGCCATAGCTAGCCCTGAGAAGGACAAACAATGATTTGCTAGCTAAGGTCATGTGACGTGAATAGGCGTCTATAAATATGAGTGCAAAACAGTGAACTGGCAGATAGCTGTCAGAGCGGCAAAGTATGAACATCTAAATAGAAACGGATTTCGGCCACATATTCTAAAACCATTAATTTTATATTTTTTACATAACCTATATTAACTTTGGCACTTTAAAAATCCCAAAACCTAATAGTATTTGTATGAGAAATTTTAAGTAGATTTATTATTGAATTTAAATGCTTAAGAATTATAATATAATTCCTTATAAAGCCGCTGCTATCTCCCACCACACTGCTCTGTACTAAAATTATGATTTCTTTTTATTTAATTCGCGCTACCTTGCCAGAATGTGTTATAGCCAATATAATAACATAATTTATTTCATCATGATACAGTGAATTATAACGTTGTCTTTTGGCATTTAGACAAACAAGTCTGCTCTCTATTATCTGAAATTAATAGTGTTGTGACAGACACTGTGTTAGCCAAGTCACTATGCGGGATTGAAAACCATGTTCTCTCTCACTTATATTTTTATTTATTAAAATCGTTTTATTTCCCGAACTTTAGTCTTTTCGATATTTAACACACGGGGTGTCACAATATACAGCAGGGTCGGCAACACACAATGGGTTTGTAGACCTAAAGCTTTGTTTGTAAACTTATGCACATATTCTGCCAAAAGCCAAATTTGCTTATCAATTGTGGTGCTGGTTTTATCAATGACGTGGGCTTTACTGCCGAGATAGGTGAACGTATCCACTACCAGTACAATTTGGTCATTTATTGTGATGGTAGGCTATACGTAAGGCTTTGCTGGTGATGGTTGGCGCATAACGTATGTCTTCTTCATACTGAATTTGATACTGAAATTGTCACAAACTAAAGAGAAAAGGTCCAAACTTGTTCCATGTCAAGCTAAGATTTGGCATTAAGGGATCGGTCGTTAGCGAATAGATAACGAAAATAGATTTCCTGTAAGTTCGTTTTGCTTGTAGTCTCTTGAGATTAAAAGGCTGCTCATCATCAGTCCAGTATCTGATGTCCATCCCAATATCACAGTCACTGAATGTATCAGTAAGCATCGCAGAAAATATTGTACTGAAAAGGGTTGGGACCAACACACAGCCTTGTTTGAGTCCATTGCTGATTGGGAATGATTCATATGACTTGCATATAAATATCTCTAAATAACCAAATTTTGCAATGACATGCCTCCACCACTGAATGAGTCAATGGCTTTTTGTTAGGTCAATGACGTTTGCATCCTTTTTAGCCACACTAACTTTAAGGCAGGAACCATCCACATCTGAATGTATCAAATGCCTTTGTCAGTTTCGATGAATTTAGTATACATGTTAGAGTTCTGTTTCTGGCATGTTTTCTGAAGCTGATGAGCTGTAAACACCGTGACTGGGGTCTCTATTCATTTCCTGGAGACACAGTGACTCTCAGGCAGGGGCATTGATAAATGAGATGCAAAAGTCGGTTCAGCAGAATTCCTTCGAGGACTGTGCTGCTAATAATAACAAGAAGATGCCGCCATGGTTTTCGCAGAATTGTTTTTGGTGCCTTTCCGCTTATACAAGTGAACAATGAATTAATCTTTATACTCCTGGTGTATAGCTAATTGAGGCTCCATTGACTGGAAGAGTTCAGTCAATTAATGTGCCATGTGCAACTTTATAGACTTCTGCTGGTATAAGATCTCCTGCATGTGTTTTATTTTTTTGCCATTTGACAGCAGGTAAATTATTAGTTTCAGTCAGTGTTGGAGAATCAGCACGTGATGTGCTGTTGTCCACTTTGCTCAGTCGATCAGTTGCCTTCTTGCTCATAGTTGATTGTTGATTAAGGATATTGTTGAAGTGTTCTATCCATATTTGAGGCATCTTTTCTTTGTCAGTGACAGTGTGGTATTGAAAGTACTCAGTTTTAGAGATGCAACTGACGAGTATGTCCCGTAGATTAACTTAAAAGTATCGTAGAAGTTCTTTATGTCATTTATATCAGGATAGGACCAAATCTCATATGACGTTTTCTCAGCCACGAGTCTTACAGAATTTGTTTTCGACATTTTTTTATGTTATTGAACGCTGCCTCCTTAGATGATGAAATGCTGTCTATAGTCCGATGTTACATCCCCGTTTGTTTGTACCCCCATACCGATTTCAGTAACTAAAACGTTTAATATGATAAAAGGTGCACATAACTAAGTCAACTGAATCATTGATTTATAATTTCTAACCTGACTGTGACCAGAATGGCACTAATACTGACATCCAATTGCACCTGTCATGCTAAACGGACTTTCCATACTAACAAGGCACCATATTCAGTAGACTATAGGGTAGTTTATTTCCATTCGACATCACTTGTTAAATTCACGTGAAAGGCAGTTTTTTTTATCGTAAGCAGACGAAATATGTATGTACATCTTTAGTCGCAAAGAAAACCCCTTGCTGAAAATGGACTTGTCCAGGAAATAGAAATGGGTATCAGGCATGTCGGTCTAAAATACTGAAAACTTCCGTTAAGCATGAAACGCGCAGACAATGACGGTGTTATGGCCATTCTCCTCACAGTCTGGGTAGAAAATATAAATCAATGAATGAATTGACTAAGTACCTTGCATATTTTATCGAATTAAGTGTTTCCGTTATTAAAATCGGTAGGGGAGTACAAACCAACGGGGATGTAGCATCGGACTATAGTAAAAGAAAGGAGGCTGTATGTTAATATCACCCTCATCAAACCATTCTTGATGTTTAAGGGTCGTGTGGTGGGACTGATGGTTTTGGTTGCAGCTCAGTTCAAAGCCTCTGAATGAGACTCAGTTTTCCTCGACATTCTCGGAGTTCGTGTCAGTTGTTTTCTAGTTGGCTGTACACTGTTTAGATAAATTCATGTTTCACATTCTCCTCCTTAAATTAGTAGACATTATGCTTTTTTGTGTGGGTTTTTTTTGTTGTTTGTTTGTTTGTTTGTTTTTTGATTTTGTTTGCTTATGATCGTCTGTTTGTCTAAATCTGGATAGGGAGATGGAGACTATGAATCTGTGGTCAGTCCATCTTTGCATTTCTCATGATCTTCTCGACTCGGACATCCTGATTATCTATTCTCCTGACGATGGTGTAGTCATTGAGATGCCAGTGCTTAGAGCGTGTGTGAATCTAAGAAGCTTTGTTGCGATTTGGAAGGAAGAAAACTGTGTAGGTGATTAGGACGTCGTGTTCAGCGCATTCCTTCAGTAGGAAGAGTCCGTTGTTGCATTTCAGCCAATGGCAACTGGCCATGTCTGGTGATCTGTACCAACTCTAGACTTGAAGACACCAAGAATGATCTGCGTAAGAGACTCCAGACCCGCATACAAATTTGTCCATGATCTCATCTGTCATGATGGCGGCATAAGCGTTAATAATAGTTACATGTCTTTTCAATGACGGGTAGAATCTTATTAGCATTATTAGTCTGGCATTCACGCCCTTTAGAAAATTTGTAAGAGTGCTGACTAACTGTGATTTGATGGCAAACTCAACATCATCTCCATGTCATTCTTCTTTACTTCGGCCATTCTGCAAGAAGACGACACAGACTCCTAATTCGGTATTTCCACAGCAAAGCGAGTTTCACGTGGGGCTGGTATCTGCATGTTGAATTTTATATCATCCATAGCTGGGGTTTTTTTTCTGGTATATCTCTTGATTTACTGCCTATTAGTGTGTGTACACTCCAGACACCAATGATGAGTTAGGTCGCCTTTGTCTTCTTGTTGGACTGTTGACCGCTAAGCTGGGATCTTTGTCTGTCGCGGTATGCTGATCCGGGTGAAGCTGAAGTAAGCAACGTTTTGGCATCTTTTGTATTCCCGTCCTCGTGTTACGGAGTGGGATCTTAAAAATGGCTGCTCCATCGTTAAGGTGGTTTCCAAGCTCCACTACTAATTTGGTCCAGTGAACCAGAGCCTCGTGTGTGCAGATTGCTGCTACAGCTCCCATTGTTTCCACACCTGGAATCAGTACACATTTAATAAAATCCGCTTCAGTACCCAAGAATGTAGCCCCAATCTATTTTTAGATCACTTTTTCCTGTCTAAGTTTGGTGGTGATACTAGAGTCAGATTTTGGCATTCTTGGTAAGGATTTAAAGGCAATTGTTTATTCTTTAAAATGTGAGCTTATTGTGTGGTTGCCTCTGTGTATTTCGGCAACAGTGCACATTGAGTAATAAGGTCATGGTGTTGATCCGGAAGTGAAATCTGTGTTCCGTTGCCTGGTGTTTTGTTTACAATTCAGCCTCTCAAAAAAATGTAGGTCAAACCTTGACAAGAACTAAACCGTAAAGTCATCTTTGAAGGTATTTTAGATTAACATATGATTTGTATTGATTGTCACACAGTGGAAAGTTCAGTACTGAGAAATAAATGTAGCGACAATATAGTCAAATTAATTGTGTTCTATGGCCATCTTCTGCTTTGCCGCTTGACCATCACCATAATACTTGAAGGCATCTGGTGGCGAAAAGGGAATAATATCAGGACTTGCGCGTTAGTTGGTTTTAGGTTCGGGCAAGTTACGTAAAGTTACGTAAAGTTACCCTCACTCTCTCGTCAGATATATATATATATATATATATATATATATATATATATATATATATATATATATATATATATATATATATATATATATATATGTATGTATGTATGTATGTATGTATGTATGTATGTATGTATGTATGTATGTATGTATGTATGTATGTATGTATGTAAATCTAGTGGTACAACAATGTCTGCATATCTGCAGACGATTCCAGATGCAGTGGAAGGCTATCAGAGCCAACTGCGTAAGCTGGTGCGCAGCAGCAGCCCTTGCCATCTGCCTTGACAACGGAGGAGGGAGCGCAATATCTATGCTACCGCCTAATAGAGAAATTTTCACAGCAAGCCAGGTGTAGCTATCTACTCTGGAACTATATACTCTGCGTCAACAGTAACGGGTAGTACCCTGTATTATTACTTACGGTAGCAGGTATGGCCCAAGCTGACCTGCCCATGCTAAGATTCTTTAGGGGGAACTCGGACGTAACGCTAGCTGCTTCCTATAATAATATTGGGATGATCCAAAAGGTAACATTGCAAAGAGAAAATTGTGTATTGTCTATATTTTGCATGATCAATTACAACGTAAACAATATGAAAACCTTCATTAAAAAAAATAAATGTGAATAACGAAAACTATACTGAAACAATTCTGTTTGCAATTAACACTCATCAATGCTCGATTTCTCCATCGTTTTCAAACAAGATTCTGATGAGAGTCCGAATTGCAACTTAATCAATAGTACTATAATAAAAAACAATAAGGTTGTTTTTCCGACCAAAAACATGTCTGTTTAAAAAGCGAATATTTATAACCTGATATTTATTCTTTTGAGTTCATTTTTAGGTATTTTAATGTGCATTTTTATTGATTAAGTATATGTATGCTGAAAGGTCTGCAGTCTTTACACATTTCAAGATATATTCGTCTTATTGGAGAGAGAGAGAGAGAGAGAGAGAGAGAGAGAGAGAGAGAGAGAGAGAGAGAGAGAGAGAGAGAGAGAGAGAGAGAGAGAGAGAGAGAGAAAGAGAAGGAAATATACGTAAATGATGAAATATAGATTGAAATAACATATTTAAGGGCATATATACTTCATGTTACGACTCTGTGTCATAAATTAAGTGATAGAAAAGGAACGAAACCGACAAGTTAAGTGAACTCAACAAATAATCTATTTAACGAGGTTACAAAGTGAAAATTAATAGACACTTACAGTATTGTGAATAGAATCTCAAATAATCCTAAATGTCATATCACAAGTCCAAAAGGTATAGAATATTCCAAATGAATTCCGGTAGTCTTGGATGTCCTGATGTAAGACAATGATACAACCAGGTTTTAATCGAAAAGGTCAATGAGCATTTTGTAATGAATATTCTAAATATATAATTCTTATATATATATATATATATATATATATATATATATATATATATATATATATATATATATATATATATATATATATTTGTGTGTGTGAACATAATTGCAAACTTTTATCAGAAATTTCCAAAGACATATGATACAGGAATTAATAATTGTTTGACACAACTCGTTTATATACATCCCAACTACGCAGCAAGAGAACGTCCAGGAAAACATAATCATTTTCCTGGAAAAAGCAGGTAACTTTTGCAATCAAATTCTGGTAAATATCTTATTTACCATTTATAATCTTTGAAAAAGTCAGGTATACAAAAGCTCTATCCACAAGACTCAATCACAATTATAACAAAAGCCATGTATGTAAAACCTCTATCTACACACCTTAATACCAATCGTAACAAACGCCATGTATGTAGTAGTAAATTAAATATACTTAATATTCCTAAATGGCAAAAAGAAGTAGTTTTAAAAAAGTAATAACGCCAATGTGATAATAAAAAGGGTATCGCCACTGTGCCTGTATAATTTTGTTCCATCTGTTATATTTCAGTATCTGATTATAAAATATATAATAAATATATAATAATAAATCGGTGTAGCTTTAATCAATAAAATATTGATATGGATTTTGATTTATTCTTTCAATTACATAAACAAAATTTGCACGTATTTCGGACATTGTCATAATTGTCTATTTACATCAGTAAACATTATTTTTAAATCTTTTTTAAACAATGTCCCTTCATAAAATTTAGAAGAAACGAAACACAAAAGGCAGATTGCGATTAGTACGCGGAAAGAGTCGATTCGAAAAAGTAATAATGGTGTTAAAAATATACATATACTCGTCTATCTTATATTGATAGATGTATTAAAAAAAATTAACTGATCTATCTAATATGGCTGTAGCTATCTCAATAAATGGTTAAATTAATGTTATAAACCACCATCTGTTGCATTTTCTAGTAGGTTTTGGTACAGTGTTTTTAAAGAATTCATACATTGATAGGCAGTACAGTCTTCCACTTCCTGTACAGCTCGGATTCGGGAGGAGGCTGGTTCGAACCCCAGCCGAGTCACGCCAAAGACTTTTAAACAGCTGCCTCATTTGGCGTTCTGCATTAAGAGGTTAGTGTTAGAACAGGTCAGGATAATGTTACTGGGCTGGACATCACTCTGCATGTCTATGGCATGATGCCCCAGTGCTGAACTATAAACTGTCACACATGGTAGCGATATGACTGAAAAAGTGTTAAAGCTTCGTTAAAAAATCTAAATTACACACTCTCACACACTATCTTTACACACTAATTCTTGGGACATTTTCGTTTGAAAGAAAACAAAAACAGAAACAAGTATGACAATTTCTTAAGCTAACATATTTCTGCATTCTTAACAAGTCATTAATTTAGTCCTAATATTCACAAACAACTTTGGTATTACGTTTTATTTGTATTAAAACCATCTAGCATGATCCTATGGAAATTACGCTTAAATTAGCACAGTGCACTGTGCAAAGGAATCGTTGGAGAGCAGTGTTTTATGAACAGAGTACCTCTTGTTGATACATTTCTTAACAAGAAATAACAAAAAAAAAACTATACGTGCATTCAAATTTAATAGACTTACGTCATTTAACATGCGGTGAAAGGAAGCTAATTTCAGTCATGAAAATGAATCATCGCTGCAGTAAAACTGGCAATTTACCTGTGTGTAATGGGAACAAGAATTGATAACCATGACCTGACCTTTCATACATGTCTTTTCAAATTCTGACAATAACTTGAAAGGTTTGACTTATTATTTAATGACCCACTAGGTCGCTACTACTGCCGTGTTTATCTTCTTGTCTACGAATTTTAAATGATTTCATCTTTGTCTGCCACGACGCTTTGATTACTTAGTTACAAAGAGACGTTTCTTTTAAATCAGGATAATTTGCATATGTTTGTTCTCTTGAGTGTACAACTTTAGAGGTGAAATCTTCCCACACATAGTAGCCAAATCACAAAACTAGACATTTAAATATTTTTCGTACTCCTTTTTATCCTAATTAGCACTAATGAAGGAGATGGGTAGCACTTATAACTTTCTGAGCATCAAAATGACCAATATGTTTGGCTTTAAATGAGGAAAATTAGTGGGACGATTACTTATATAAATTTACAGATGCGATACGAATCCGGAAATGTCACGCGCGGTGGTACTACTAAAACTGCTAATGCGAGTCATTGCCTTTGAGCAACGGCCTATTGTTTTATCAAAAGTAAGCGAATCTTATAATTTATAGAATGCAGAAATTATATCTAATACTTGGCTGGAGGTGGGAAGGAGCGGGGATCCCTTAGTCGAGAAAGATATTACGAAGGTTGGTATTTGATATTTTTTTATTGTCCGTGTTACAATGAGTACACTAATATTCTTTCTCGATCCAGGAACAGCACTCCTCTACGTATACCATTGTTGTGTGCAGGCAAGGCGATGGGTGCCGTTTATCAGCGGACCTGGATTCGACTCTCCGAAGAGTACGAATTAAAAATTCTCTAACCTGTATGATAGCATTATTTGTATTAAATATTTGTTCTGCCTACTATTATAAAGAATTGTCTTATAGAATCATATATATATATATATATATATATATATATATATATATATATATATATATATATATATATATATATATATATATATATATATAGAGAGAGAGAGAGAGAGAGAGAGAGAGAGAGAGAGAGAGAGAGAGAGAGAGAGAGAGAGAGAGAGAGAGAGAGAGTTTTTCATCGACTATATATACTGACCATTATGTATAGCCTATCATGTGTTGAAAAATGCCGTGAAATCTACAAAAAAGCAAACTTAACAGATCACTCACATCTCACCTCTGTCCACGTGGCTTCTATTCTCAGCTCGAGAAACGTGTGTAAGTGAGAACGCTTATTAGTAGCTTCCATGAATCGTTGGTTCTTTCCGGGTCTTCCTTGATTCGTGATACAAAAAGATATTTAGGCCTTCCGTATTATGTGCTGAAAAATGGTGTTTAGGCCTTCCGTATTATGTGCTGAAAAATGGTGTTCAAAACCATCAATAGGAAAACAACAAAATGAATTTCTGTCTCATTTGAACAAGTACAATCTTTATTTGTAACATATTTATGGAACCTGCATCTTCGTTTACTTTCTTCGTCACTATAATTTTAAAACATTAATTTGAATCAATTGCATTTGTTAAATTGCCAATAATATTTTCTCTCATAACAAATGTGTGGGGCGCTGTGTAGCCTGACAGTACTGGTGCGCCGTAAAATTCAAATCAATTAGTGAACATCGAGTTCGATTAGTGCTAGGATTACGTTTAGATAAATTAGACCGTATAGTGGTTTACACACGCTTCTGCTACACAAATCGTTATGTTCTTTGAAAATTATATTAGGCGTGTTGTTTACTAATCTGAGTTTAAACTGTATACATGTAGATTTTGAATGTTAGTAGTAATCGGAACAAAGAACACCGATTCCGATTCTCTGACACATCTGAATCGATGATGTTTGCAATTGGATTCGATTTATTTGCGACCGTAAGAATGTACTCCAAAGACATTTGATTGTTGTTTTTTTTTAAGTTAGGCTCTGGATTGTAGAACTGAATCGAACTCCAGAGTAAACGTTTTGTTTGTAAAATCAAAACCTAGAAGTAATTTTTAAATAAAATCAAATTCGATCCGTATTCATGTACATACCTAAGTAATACGTATGCATGTGTATGTATGGCCCAGCTAACGATGGATGCATGAATTGATATAACACACGCACGCACACATTGCAGACGTAGAATCAAACAAGGTAAGCTTAGAAGATGCGTAAGGACGTTATGACAGACAGTAAAACCTACATTCACGCAAAGAAAACACAACACAAAGTTGTGTCGAAAGTTTGCAAATATTTCATGGAATGTTGATGGAACGTCTGGAACAATATACATTTTTATGCAAAAAATTGCGAGCGAGACTAAGAGAAATTATAACTGGCTGTATCCAAAGTAGTATTAACGACATCACTTTTGTTATGATCCAACCAGATGTCAATATTCGTTCGATGAATATATACCTTGTTTTAAATATAACAAAATGAAGTAGTTATTTAAATAATGTATTACATGAAGAAAAAATTGTTGCTTAAACTTTTAAATATTTATCCCTTTTTACTATTATAATTTACTGTATAATCATATTGACAAAACTGTATTACCTTTGCCTTTCATCCATCCATCCATCCATATATACATACATACATCCATCCATGCATCCATCCATTCATTCCATCCATCCATCCATCCATCCATCCATCCATCCATCCATCCATCAGTACATACATACACTCACACACATTAATACTGGTCGCCATGAATATCGTGTGCTGAGAAATGGCGTTAAGCCCAACAACAACAACACACACATCCATCCATCCATCCATCCATCCATCCATCCATCCATCCATCCATCCATCCGTCCGTCCGTACGTATGTCCGTCCGTCCGTCCGTCCGTCCATCCATCCATCCATCCATCCATCCATCCATCCATACATACATACATACATACATACATACATACATACATACATACATACATACATACATACATACATACATACATACATACATATACGCATGCATACACGCACGCACGTACACACCTAAATACCTCAAAACGTCCCCTATACATGCTTCAATCAGTCAATCAGCATGTTGGCTTATACAAATTAAAAACTGGCACATGCTTGGTCGCAGTAAATCTTATTCAAAAACCATTCGAGGAAAAGAAACTGAGATGACAGCTTTGCAGCTCATACGTTAATTAAAGAAAAAGACCCACCACCACCTCTATGCTGTGACGAATCTTGATAATTTGACATAAGTTATGACAACTTTGATGCACATGAACGGTTCCTTGTAAGCTTATTCACCATGAAGCGTTATTTGATTGTAGTTTCGAACTAACATGAATGCACCACGTAATGTGCCTACCTCTGAGCGATGACTCAGAAAATTAATGTTATCTGAACATCATTATTTTTACATAAACCTGTCCCTTGACGATAGCGCAAGAACTTCCCGTATTGAACCAAGTATGTGTTGACGTTCTCCTCGAGAAACTTGTCTAACGAATAGTGTTCGGCTTGACGTCTGGATTACAAAGTCGACCATTTGCGATATTCAACATTCAGGTGGAAAGAAAGAGGCACGATTACGGGATTAATGGGGAGGGGTGTTTACTGACATGTCAGCACATAAGAGACTATTTAGTTCAGGTTCCTCCATCATACAAAACCGCTTAGGTGGCCTAGTGGTTAGAGCGTCCGCATCGGATGCGGGAGGTAGTGGGTTCGATCCCCGGTCGAGTCATACCATAGACTTACAAAAATGGTACAAACAGCTTCCTCGCTTGGAGCTTAGTATTAAGAGGTTTGCGTTAGGACTGGTCGGCCGGGTGTCAGAATAATGTGACTGGGTGGGACATCATGCTACATGTTTGCGGTATGATGCCTTAGTGCTAAACATCATTATAAACTGCCACACTGCAGACATCGTAGCGATATGACTGAAAAATTGTTAAAGCTACGTTAAAAATCATAATCACATCACATCCATCAAGTTTACTCGATTCTAAATTTTGCTTAAAAAATGTTGCGAAGAATCAAAATGCGGCATTTGTAAATTTCGAGTAATATTTTCAAGTTTTGAATAACATTTGCTACTCGAAATCTTTAGCCTCGACCAGAGGCGCGTCATGATGGCCGATTGATGCTGGTAAGGGTAGGATTTAAACTCGCAACTCACTGATGGTTAGTCCGGCAGCATATCATCTAACTACAGCCCCCTTCCCTTCCCCTCATGTCAATTACGGCAAGAAGGGCAGAGGGAGGGGGAATAAAACCATTAAGATATATCCGTTTTCTTTCCTAATGCAGTGACAAACAGAGACGTGAAACGTGTGACATTTGCCACTCACTTGTTATTTAAACCAAGGCTAAACTTATTAAAAGGTGAACATGAGCTTAATAATGCCATTAGTTCCAAGGCGTGGCCTTCTTAAACAATGAATACACTCTTTTATCCTTCTGAGTACAAAGTGGAGCATTTGCCGTAAAACGAAACGTTATTCTTGTTGTGAAGGAAATGTCACTGCGAAAACAGGATAAACGGAAAAATATGTATTGACCGTTGTCCTGTCGAATCTTAGACAAAGCAGAGTACATATAGATTATGTTTCTTGAATTTAAATATAATCTATGCACCAAACTTCCTTTTGTGCCTTGAATACAAAAAAAAGTTAGATTCGGTTGTAAATTACAATAACAACAGTAGTAGTTGTAGTAGTTGTTTTAGTAGTAATAGTGGTAGTAGTAGTAGTATAGTAGTTGTTATTTTAGTAATAATTGTATATTACAGAATGTAAAAACTTTATAAATAAACTTCAAAAACGGTTACAAGTATATATTGAGAGAAATGATAGCTAATGCTGTGTGAACTTACAGAAAATGCAGAAAGGTACAAAACGGGCGAGTGTGTGTGTGTGTGTGTGTGTGTGTGTGTGTCAAATAGGGCAATAATAATAGAGTTGATAGTGGTCGCTTGAAGTCTTGGTATAGAAATCAAGGAAGCATCTTTATTTATTTTGTACTTTAAGTTTACCACGAAACCAATGAGAGACAAAAGCAGTAAAAGTCTAATAGAACTATTCCAAAGATTACTGAGAAATATACAGCTTATAATGAGTGAAGTGAGCAGGGTAAAGATTGTACCGTCGAATATAATTTATTCATGACGAGTCACTGTTTTTAAGAAAAGGTGGTGTCTGTGTATGTGTGTTTGTGATTTTGGATTTTTAACTTAGCTTTTACAATATTCCATTCGTATCGCTACGATGTTTGTTGCATGACAATTTATAATGTCTAGCACTGGGCCATCATGCCGCAGATAATTAGCATCATAACTCACCCAGCCACATTATCCTGACACCATGCAGACCAGTCCTAACACTAACCTCTTAATTTTGAGCGCCAAGCGAGGCAGCTTATAGTACCTTTTTTTTTTATAAGACTTTAGTATGACTCGGCCAGGTTCAAAACCGCGATCTCCCGCATCCGAGGCGGACGCTCTAACCACATAGGCCACATGAACGGTCTTTAAGAAAAGGGAACAATTTATATGATTTTCTTATATTTCTCTTTAAACATCAAGTCTGAACTGATATATTTAAACGCACAATATTGTACCTGCATGTGACTCGCAAAAACCACACCTTTTTCCGTATTTTGTGAAGACAATCCGCAGTTAAAAAAAAACAGAGAAGGGACGCATTAGAAATAGTACAACAATTAAGTCATAATGTTAGTGATGCTTTTCCTTAATGCATATTCAGGTTTGCAATATTTTAGATTACTGCAGAAATATTGAAAACAAATTTAAAACTGTAAATGCATGATTTTTACAAAGAAGAAACATATAATTGAACAATGCTATTTTCAACACCTAAATCACCAATACCTTTGGTTTTTCCGTCCATAATTACTCAACTATGAAGAAAACAAAACACATAATGTGGAACAGTTTGTACATATGGTCAGCCTGTTGTGTTGACGTTACTAAGCAACACTTATTATTCCCGAAAACCCATTCTTAACTGAATGTAAATGCTTTTCTTAAAAAATGATCTAAAAATAGTGTCTCTTTTATTATCATAGTCTTAATCTCGTCCTAGTCTGGTCCCCTGCTTAGTATGCTCCCTGCGTTTCACTCCGCTATATAGCGGAGTGCAACGCAAGGAGCATACTAAGCAGGGGACCAGACTAAATCTCGTCCCCGATGGACCATTCCGTTGAGCGTACGCCTCAAATGCAGGAGGTCGCGGGTGTAAACCCAATCCTAGTCATACCAAAGACTTATAAAAAAAAGCATTAGCTTGGCGCTGGACATTAAGAGGTTATTGTTCGGATAAGGTAACTGGGTGGGATATGATGCCACATGTCTGTGGCATTGATTTAACTCCTCCTCATCTTATTAATGGCGTATTTACTGGTTTTGGCTTTCGCATCTAATGGTGATCGCCAACTGTGTAATTTGCCAGGTATCGAGTAAGTTCAATACAAAGTATGAACTTATTGTTGGAACAAATAAATAGACTGAGCTAATATACAGAACAGAATAACTTGAGCCCCCGTTGCAAATAAAAACAAAATTTAATCTAATTTCAAAAACAATAAAATTTTATAAGCGACTGATATAAACGTTACAACTCGAAAGATACACCTCTTTCTTTTCTTTTTCAAACTAATTAAGGAATTTCAAAAATCCAAAAAGATTATAAATTTAGCAAATTCTGTTTACGATAGAACCGAATCATTATTTAACCAAGTGGGAAAATCGAATAACACTGCCTTGTATCGATTCATAACTTAATGCTCGATCCGTCCTAAAGGTCCGCTCAGACTGTTTTCCTGGACTCCCTCGCACCGGTAAGTCTTTTTCGCTCTACTTTTCTTTTTCCTAAAATTCTTGGTTTCTCGCCATTTTCCATTTTTGGCTTTCCAAACGTCTCTCTCTCTCTCTTCCCGAAACATTCTCACCTTGTAAAAATATAAATAAAATCAGCCTAAATCTTCCGTCACATTATACGGGAATAAATCTTCCGTCACATTATACGGGAATAAATCATTAGTCTCATCCCACGAGGTCAGATGTAATTCGAATTCAAACAGACATCGACTGCTATCTAGACTAATTGGTCATAACAGAATATACAACCTATTTCCACAGACTAATGGTCTGCAACTGGCTGTTTACACCACACAGAGGCATTGATTCCTTACTAGTCTCATTACATGAGAATGAATGAAATTCCTTACCCGACGTCAATACACATAATAAACTCGTTCAAATACTTTCCACGGCTTCCAGTAATATCTATATTCAACAATTCGTGAATGTATATAAATAAGCAATCTCATTTTAAGAACTTAGATACATCAGCGTAACAGTTATTTTAGATACATAATTTCCTATATAATAATCGAGACTTTAACTTAGCGAGCCGTCAATGTACATATATAAAAAAAATCTCATTTTGCGAACTCAGATAATCAAACCAACACAATTATACCATATGAAGAAAGTTATCAAAGATTTAAACAAATAAATCATTGTAAATACATGCAAATACAAGCAATTATATCAAATAAATCATCTTACATTAGATTTACGAAAAAAACTTGTGTTTCAAGCTTTTGATGTCTGTCAAATTCTTCAGACAATCCTTTGACCCTTTGATACTTTTTAACGAGAAATTTACTGGAAGTCGCTCAAGGTTTTATGTTGTTTTTTCTTGTAGAAAAATGCAGACTGATTTGAAAATTGCACTACTGCACATTTAAACTGATAGTTATTCGTGTGAAACCAAGTCCCTTCTACAGCTAAACGAATCCAAATTACATAAAATTCCCACCTCACTAGCATCGAAACACTGTAATACGTTTGATAGCAAATGGATAACAACTGTTTTCTGGTCATTGTCACAACTGTCATCTTCCATACAGAACATAACTTGAACTCCGTTCAGGTAAGTTTAAATAAAACTAAGCAGGTAATTATACATCAATAACTCCTGACATTGGCTGAACCAATCCGTACATTATGGCTTTTAAACGCCGCCATTCCCCATAAATCTCGTTAATCGTTCATGTGTCTAGCTAAATGTTTCCTATAGAGATAAAAAAAAAATTGATATCTACCTAACATTTTGGTCATAGGCATGCTACCGAGGGGATAGACATCACTATAAACTGCCACAATGCAGAAATCGTATCGATATAACTCAAGTTGTTTAAGCTATATTTAAAAAAAATGCAGAGAAAAATTGACGATAAAAGGTCAATATTCGTCCTTACTTACGGCGGACTCGATTGGCAGAGTCTCTAAGACTCTCGCTTTACAAATCACCCACGCATTTCACCCCTGTTTGCTTGAGTTCAGTATCGGCTAAACCAACTTGAGTTTGTAATTGTAAGTTAGCTTGCCGGTAACATTAGGTGTGTCAGTGATTTTTCCCGATGTCTTTTTGCGTTCTTCCTCAGCCAGATACACTTGTTGCCATGTATAAATAATATTATGCTGAAAAATGTAGCAAAAGCCCACAGAATACCCATCCCCAAACAAAATTCTCCTTTTTGTATGCATCTGGTCCACTCGTAAACAATATAGACCCTGATCTGTCGTCCCATAATGAGCCAGCAGATCATGGTTTGTGTTATTTTTCTACTGTTTAGTAGATAAACTGCATAGACCTATATATATATATATATATATATATATATATATATATATATATATATATATATATATATATATATATATATATATATATATATATATATATATATATATATAACCTATTTACTTCTAACAATGATATCAGTGTTTTTATTGTTTGCTTTATATCACTAAAGCTTCTGAAAAAGCTATATCAGAGCCGAAAGTTTTCTACTAATATATCTTTGCAATTTCAACAGACGCAATTTAAAATAAATTTAATCAAATTTAAATTTAAATTTAAATTCATTACTGTGATAGACTTTATCCTCAAAAATAAGTTAATTCATATATTTTTAAAGAATTCTATTTTTTCTTCATTTTTTTTCAGTGGAGATTCTGTTTTGAACGAATGTATATTCTTAAATGATAAATCAGTAAGTCTCACAGTAAACGTAGGATCTTACACAAGTGTTTATTTCATACCGAAATTTGGAAAATCGTTAAAAAATTTGATTCATCTTCGAACTTTGCCGAGCAAAATATATTACTTATTGGACGAGTTTCCATTTTTTTATATTTTCTTGCAAGTACTAGAAAAGAAAAATGTAGAAAACTGCGATGAATTTATTAAACAAGCGAAATATCGGAAGCAGAATCTCAGCAGTGACAAATCAGATTCATAATGAACTATTTACTGCTTACAAGGAATCATTGGTTAGACAAGCTAAAATAGTTTTGATATGTTTCCACAACGTTTTATTCAGATGCTACCGATGGTCAAACATGGCATATCGAAGTAGCAGCTATTGGCGGCGGTCAATGGGGAGGAGTGGGTGGGTGGCGTGCCAATTGTATATTTAGTGTGAAAAGACAAGCACAGAAGTGAGTCACATAGGAACGTTCAGTCTAGAACGTCTTGTCAATGGACGGATTTGCATTACTAACAAGGATTTTTAAGTTCTAAAGTTGTAATACACACACACACACACACACACACACACATTTCAGAGTATAGAAAGAAAACAAAAACTTCGTATGATCTGCTTTTCTGATTTATGTTTCTGTGGCTCAGAAATAATAAAACAACTAAGAACAGTGTGATCAAGGGACATGATGCCCTTAAACGACATATTCCTTTTTGTTTTAAGTTGTATTGAAACATATTTTTACAGGACGTGAACAATGTAACTTATTTTTATAAACATGCTAGCGTCAAAATTTAATCCAGTCTTGTCCATTTTTTCACAGATCAATGAGATCTGCTACTAGCAAGCTGACATGAAAACGACAATACAACTGACAGGCATGCCTCGATATTTACACATAGTCAAACCAAAGATTTGTTCTTCGCAGTTGGTCTTTTCTAAGATGACTGATAGCATGTGAGAAAAAAAAAAAGAAAAGAAGACGGAGAACAACTTGTTGGTCCAATTTAATAGATAGTTACATTTAACTTTTCATCGTCTTCAGACATAGTTAGAAAGTTATAATGAAAATAAAATTATAAGAATGAATATCGTCACGGATATAATTTTTATACCATGACTTTTTTTCGAATTAGATGCATATATGATCCATTACAAAACGTAATTTGATTAAATTAAACGAAACTTGTGCATTCGTACTTTAAGATGACAACCAATAATGCAAGTTGATTTTAATTTCTACCTGTACTGTATCGACACCCACCCTTCTTTCCAATAAAGCCGTACCGGCAATAAATGTCTTAAAGACATGGCGTACCTGACCGTACCGGCTTACGTGCACCACAGAGAGCAACTATTTTTTTTTTAAAATATAATTATTCAGTTTCTCATAAAAGTATACCGGAAATGGAAGTTCATCACAAAAATTCGAAACGTTAATACAACAAAATGCTGTTCAAAATAACATGTGGTTTTTAAAATGTGTGTCACCAGTGATTGTAAACTACAAATGTTAATTCCACGATTTTGTTGAATCAGTAGACTATAATATATAGTCTGGATATTAGTGTTTAAGGAAACAACACTACTTGAAGGTTATTGTGTACCAATCTGGAGTAGAGCGCCTTGCACTGGCACACACATGTTGATCAAATGGTACGATTTGAACCCATCCTCTTCCAGTCACGAATACGGCACACTAACGTCTGAACATGATAATTAAAATATCAATCGTTCGAAATATCAGCAACACTCTAATGACTTACTCAGTCTTTCCTGTTTAAATATGACTCAGTAAAACAACGTGAGAAAGGCACCAGACTTTCGTATTGAAATATGACACAGTAAACCAACGTGAGAAAGGCATCACTCTTTCCTATTTAAATATGACACAGTAAACCAACGTGAGAAAGGCATCACTCTTTCCTATTTAAATATGACACAGTAAAACAACGTGAGAAAGACGTGTTGCATAGACCTTTTTTAGATTCCACTAAATGCAATATCGTGCTTTCCAACATAGAAAACGAGTGCTGGATAGCTTGGCCCCAGTCTGATTAAAATCACTGGTACTCGACGCCAGCTTGATGTTAAAAAAAAACAAAACAACCAATAAGCTTAAAGAAAAAGTCGTACAGAGTGACAAAAATACCTCAGATTACCCCCATGGCCCTTTCTGAAATTGGACCCTCTCTTTTTATATAGTAGACAGAGAGGGTCTAATGTCAGAAAGGGTCATGGAGGTAATCTGAGGTATTTTTGTCACTCGGTATGACTTTTCCATTAAGATTATTGTTTTTTATTTTTGTATTTTATTTAACATCAAGCTCGCGTCGAGTACTTGTTATTAAAATCAGATCTTCGCTGTCCTACGCGTAGGACAGTAGAGATAGAATTTTAGTCAGAGCTCGGTCCTAAATCATACGTGACCTTTATCATGACCCGTAGACTATTTTAACCTTCTCCTGCCAGCATTCTGAACATCCTCTTCTCATTCAATTGCCAGCCGAATAACTTCGACTCCCTGAAGAACTCACGGTAATAATTCAATTGCCATTGTAAACCAGAAAAACAAACACAATGATATTCAAAATTAAATAACTTTAAATTTCTGAATGCTTATGATCAAACCTCTATTTATCAGTATATATGAAATCTGTATGGCAGCTTTTGTGTTGAGAAAAGGATATGAGCCGCTTCATTTTCTAGACCTACGTGTTTTAAACATGTGCTTTCAATCCCGCACCAAAGAGTCAGGTGCTAATTTCAGAACGAGTGTTCCAAGCTCAAAACTGTTAAAGGACTGAAAATAATCCATCAAGAAAACAGTGTCTCTATTTTTTTTCACTTACAACTAAGATAAGCTCTCAAAAGATTCTTTTTCCTACAACATAGCTTTCATTATCAACCAATCTTTGCCACCCAAACCCATATATAATCTATTTTAAGTTCACCATTATCAGGCTGGTTCCTACTTTGCTAAACAATTAGTACCGTATGTCTTGAAAGAGACTCGGATGTAATCGTAGTGACACTTCCCAAATTGTAATGTTTTTGGCGGAACGAACATCCGGCTAGATCTGCGAAGTGCAGTCTTGTAACACGATATGTCTTGAAAATAAGTATCGAAGTCGTTTTATCAATCAATGAAATACCAACACATTTAATTGATACTTTTATTCCTGCAACTATGTAAAAAAGAATGAAGAAAACATTCCGTTTAAGTTGTCTGCAATTATTGTTTGTGTTGCTGAATTCATTGTGAAATTACTGGGCTACGGGTGGCCGAGCGGTCTCGACCAAATGTTAGGAAGCTTGCCAGTAGCTTCCCGTGGGTCAGTGGTTTTGCCGTTGTTTACCCTGGTTCTTCCTCCACCAGTTATTCCGTCCGCCATGTATTGACAGACTATCGTGTGCTGAAAAATGGCGTTAAATTCACAACAACATTGTCACGTTGTGAATATATCATGACGTACTAAAAACCATGGGCTTGAGGGATAGTCCAAAACTGTCAATTATATCCGACGTTTTTATGCGTTATTTCTAGCAATAATGTCAAAGCACGAATATGTTAAAACTGCAACTACGAGCTCAAACTTCCTAGGTTCTGGAGTTTTACAATCGATCGTTAAAAACCTTTTTCAGAAAATCGAATCTCGGTTTTTTCCACTTCAAATATTTAACGCATGTGCTGTCAACGTAGGTTAATTTTTAAGCGATCGTCATTAACATTGTGTATATTCGTGAAGAAGTTTTTAAAAAAATGGTAAATGTTTAACGTCTGTACACCATTCACAGAAATAGTGTGTTTAAAAATCATAAGTGAATAGTGCAGTAACCTGAGCGAGTTAAATGAGCTTCACGATGCAGTAACATAAATCAATATATACCCATTTATTGTTAAAACACTTGATGAAAACGTACAGTTCAACTTAAATACTTGTGGGCTGGCATAGTACTGTTTACTGTTATCTGCGGCAGAGCCGTTTTAAGAAGTTTGGGGCCCTAGACATAAACTCTAACCTTAAAAATAGCTAGAATTGCGCCTCAGTCTCTTAGTTTCAGTTACAGAGTACTACTGCATTGCATTTCCATGTGCATGTGTGTCATTTTGTTAAATTTATTAACATAGTACTAAACTTCTGGGGGGCCCCGAGTGGCCGAGTGGTCTAAAGCGCTGTCCGTTACGGATCACTGCCATCTCACCTCTGTCTGTGTGTGTGTTCGAGTCTAGGATTCGGCGAATGTGGATATGTGAGAAAGTTTGCCAGTAGCTTCTCGTGGGTCGGTGGTTCTTTCCGGTGATTTCCCGGTTTCTTCCTCCACCATTAATACTGGCCGCCATGAATAGCCTATCGTGTGCTGAAAAATGGCGTTAAGCCCAACAACAACAACAACAACAACAACAACTAAACTTCTAACACAACCGACACTGAAATTGTGTTCCCCCCCCCCGCGCAGGGCTCTATGCAAAATTTACTTTTAACCGAAACTGAAGAGTTTGACAACATGCATAACTACGAAGAATTTACAATTTAATTGTTACAATAAGAATGGACTATTTTACGTTTTCGTAAAAAAACGTTAGCACATATTTTTAAAGAGTAATTTCGCTTTAATTTAAATTACAATAAAATATCTATTAAATATACCATAGCAAGTTATGAAAATAAACAAAGTACTGGGGCCAAGTGTGTTTAAAACTTTTTGGTTATTGTTGACACAGACGAGTCCTCCAAGTTGATCAGGGTAGGGATAATATCCTAAATTGGATAGTAAAACGGTAGAGAACATATGTGTGTGTGTGTGAGAGAGAGAGAGAGAGAGAGAGAGAGTGAGAGAGAGAGAGAGAGAGAGAGAGAGAGAGAGAGAGAGAGAGAGAGAGAGAGAGAGAGAGAGAGAGGAAAAGTCCCGATTTTCATCATAACTTAAACATTCTTTTATAATAATTTAGATAAACATTATTAGCAGCACAGTTATACACTAAAACGCCTAGTGTAAACAGACCATTTCTCAATGATCGACTTGGCAACATGTAAGGTGTTTAAGCCCAATTTCTAGCATAAAAAACTTTTTTGTTGTAATTGATATTTTGTTTAAAGTCATGCTCTCGTTATTATTTTTAATGGTAAATCAGTTCCAGACCAAAGGTAATTGTTTTACTTTTCCAATATTGCTGCTTGTTGTGAATAATATTATATATAATAGCAGACTTTTTTCTTTTCTTCATATTTACATCATCACGCGATTTTTGACCTGTTGACAGGTGTATCATTGTATAAACTATCTAAGTGTAGAGCTCGGACGCTGTGTATTGACATCACCATAGCCGTTTCAACCGCCGTTATATGAAATCTATTATATGTATGAAGGACATTTCAAGTTTATACTGAATTGTTCAGTTCACCTATCATTTGTTCCTTGTCTTAAGGTAAGGAAATTTTCAATGTGCGTTTTGCAATTTGAAAATTACATCAGTGTTTACAGTACATTGTTATGATTTCGACCTTTATTTTCTGTTCAGACATGTGTGTTAAAGAATCCTTCATTATGTCTTAGCGTAAAATGGGAAATTTCCACCCTCTGGATCAAAATTTTGCGTCAGAAACTCGACAAGTCTCGTGTCCGATGCAAAATTATAACCTCTGGGTGGAATTTACCTTTCATAATCCGCCGATTCGTATGAAGTGTGTATTTATCCCACCACGTGCTCTCGTTGACACTGTATATGACGTCTAGTCCTCTTTTTCTAATGTATGTCGATAACACAGTTAATAAACTCGAAGACTTCACGATGATGATACATCGCTGGAGTATTTTTCATCTAAACCACAAAATATACAAAACATTCTAAATACTGGCTTTTCAAACTTGAAGCTTTTGGAAAGAAACTGGCTGATAATTTTCAACCAGACTCAGAAACTTTGAAAGTAGACCAGCCCCCACTCCACGGAAAAAGTATATAGAAAAAATATGATAATGGTCATTTATTTTCGTGTGTGATCTTCATTCAGGAACCAGACCATATAACGGACTTTAAACAGGATGACGATCTCATTTAAAAATCTATAAATCAAGGGAATCAAAAATATTAAAATGATATCGAGTAGATTACATGTGGTTTTCACTTCCTTTTTGTACCGTCTAAAAAAAGAAACGAAATTCCTTCCTACCGTAAATCCTTTAAAAAAGTCAATATAGTATCCCAAACGGCTCGATTGCTTTGCAAAGGAACACTAAAACTTCTTCATACTAAATGAAGGTTGAAACTCTAGTGTATAACAGAATCATACATGTTTATAATCGTTTCTTAAATACACTAGGTAGATGAACAAGTTTTCAGTTTTATTTGTTACTTGGATTCGACGGGTGCACATCACCATTCACCCTGGAATTATTTCCCTTTCCTTTATCTTAATATGGTTAATTTATTAACTGTTTAACTGTATCACTATATCAGTCATTTATCAATCTACACATGTAGCATGTGATTTTTTTTTATTCGGTGGTACGTACCACTGTACTTTTTCACTTTACCTGTAATTTCCGGGTTGTACGTACCACTGTACTTTTTCACTTTACCTGTAATTTCCGAAATTCCAGAGTAATCTTCTCAGAAATGTATTGAAATAAACGTTTTCATCTTTCCTGTCAAAATATAACTTTATTCCAACAAAACATTTCTTTTGTCACAAATTGATTTTGATTATTACAAATATAATTATATTTACGCACTTTTCACATCACATGTGTGGTACGATGCCAACTCTGCGACCGAGTGGGATGCTGTGAGAGATATTCGGGCAAAATTGAACTTTTGGAAAAATGTCAGATTAAAATAGGAGAAAAAATGTCATTTTAGCTATTTACTATTTATTTAATGTATTAAGCACACAAATTCCTTTGTAAGGCTGTCAATCATCATAAGATTTTAAAGAGAGCAATTATTTCGTGTTTGAATTTATCAATTTATCATTAAATATTTTCTCGTTTGACGAATTAGAAGTTTGATGTTAAATGACCCTATCCGATAAATATCTTGCCTGGGTATTGGCATCACACTCAGACATTCACTCCCTTATGTATGTATGTATGTATGTATGTATGTATGTATGTATGTATGTATGTATGTATGTATGTATGTATGTATGTATGTATGTATGTATGTATGTATGTATGTATGTATGTATGTATGTATGTATATATGTATGTATGTATGTATGTATGTATGTACGTACGCACGTATGTATGTATGTATGTATGTATGTATGTATGTATGTATGTATGTATGTATGTATGTATGTATGTATGTATGTATGTATGTATGTATGTATGTATGTATGTATGTATGTATGTATGTATGCGTGCATGCATGCATGTATGCATGTATGTATCTATGTATGCAACAGATCTGTTTCCGTTTATCGAATGTTTCTTTTTATTATTTTGTCCATTTATTATTCTTAGATTATTTGTTATGTACTGCCAGGAAAAGTGCATCAATAATTTTGGAACAATTTATGTTTAATCCAAAAAGAAAAAAAAGAGGGTAGAAAATGGAGGAGGAAAGCAGTCTGGAGGAAGACATAGAGGAGGAGGACAAAGAGCTTGGAGGGATTCAGAGAGGAAGAGAAGGAATTAGGAGATAGATAAGAATAAACAGATGTGTAAAACACAAGGACAAGTGGAAATCTCTCACACTACGAATCAAAAGATCCGATAGGCTAAAAAAGGCTCGAACGAAAGAAGTGTATTTGGGAAATTCGAATTATTGATCTTTTAATTGTTATTAAAATGTTATTATTGAACATCACCCTTTTTGTATCTTTAATCATTTAACCGTCCGCATTTGCGATTGGAGGCTCGGTGCTGTATATCTAACTATCACTAAATCAACTTTCAACCAAAATCGAACATGGGTGGGACTTCTACAATAATTTAAATAAATATTGGAAGCACCCCACCCCCAATCTCACACTACCAAAACCTCATCGTGGGGCGACCCTTTACAATATATATATATATATATATATATATATATATATATATATATATATATATATATATATATATATATATATATATATATATATATATATATATTAAAAGTTTTGATGTAAACGTATATTCAAAAATTCAAAATTTATTAATATTAATCAAGTTGATTGCAAAATTATTTCACAATAATAAAGATACAAAAATTAAGCGAAAGGGTGGGTATAACATCTCAAAGATGTGAAAACATATGTGTACTGCCATTTGTGCAGTGGTGTCTCACACTTTTCCATTACTCTTGCTCTTATCTTTAGAGCGATATTTGTCTCCGTTAAAATTCTGTAAGATACAATGTATAGGAAGTGAACAGGACTGTCATCCACAAAGAGCTAGCGAAAAGTACCATACTATTTTAATACAATCGACTCGTAGACGAAGCCCATTAGCGAAACGGAAAAGTGAAACACGATACAGATTTATTTTCTGATACCGGTAGGATGTTGGGCAGACGATAAGAAGAGCCGTGAGTAAATTCTTCTGATAAATCTTGAAAGACAAAGGTTGCAGTTTAGAAACAAAGCCTCTTCAAAACAAGAGCGCCACCAAATTGCAGTATCAGATTTCGTTTGACAGTCACCCCCGCAAACCGGAAGCGCCATTACGAAGAAACATGCATTACGCTGCGAATATTTATGCATGGGTTTTACAGCCTTTATTCAGAATAAATACTTAAAAACCAGTTGTTGTTTTTATTTTCGTTTTTTTTTTCTTCAGTTAATGTTTTGGTAAAATGTATACCATGCTCTTCGACTAAAACTAAATGTAACTACTACATACATAGTTTATTTAATTCTCATCTTGAATAAACTACGCCATTCTTACACAATATGTACACACTGTGTACAGCACATGTTTACGCCAAAAATTGAAACAAAGTATATCCATATGTATTCACTACGGTGGAAACGTATGTCTGCATCGTCCACCATCTTCCCTAGCTAGTGATCGTAAATCCACTTCGTTCCACATCAATGTGTCGAAGCCGATCGACGACCCTTAGTTTGCGTGTATCGCAGATAGATCTGAATCCAGATATAGATTCTGGCCCAGAACGAGGTAAAGTACTTTTTCTGATATCTTATTTAAAATGACAGTAGAGATCCAAAAACAACAACGTGAACAGCTGGAAAAAGAACAACTCTCTGTTCTCAAATACATGCGTGGTCACCGGTAAGAAATTATATTTATCGCCACATATAGACAATGATTCGGAAGCTTCAAAATCGTCCAAAATATCCAGTAGGAGATGACTATATGTTATTGAGGACAGTACGGTGTAAATCCAAGTACAAGTCGAATTTCGCTTGGTGTACTGATAATTCATAACAGACAACATAGACCCTGATTTGGAGGCATATCATGAGATGGTATATCTTGGCTTTATGTTGTTTGTAGTTGGTTCCACTTGCACGTATGTACGGTCTCTCTCTCTCTCTCTCTCTCTCTCTCTCTCTCTCTCTCTCTCTCACACACACACACACACACACACACACACATACACACACCACCACCACCTGCCCTTGTATTATACTCATCTATGGTATTCTTCTTTCTCCTGTTTCTCCCAATGCGTTCTTCTCTTTCTCCCCGATATTCTCCAAATTCCTTCTCCTCCTCATCGACTTTACTATACTCCTTCTCCTCATCGGCTACTCTATACTCCTTTTCCTCCTCCGCTTTCTCCTCCAGACTCTTTTTTCATCTTCTCTCCACCAACTAGACTTATATGACTTCGACTGTTCGGCTAATCTCAATTCCGTCTCCACCCCTTGGAGACTCTGGAGTAGTAATAGGGGATACCATAGCGACAATGAGAATTAGTATTACGGGACGCGACTTTGTACTATAGCGACAATTTATAGCGACAAAATATCAATCCTAGACACTATGGCGACAATGAGAATTTTGTATAGCGACTAGCACCCTAGGTCAATATAAAGACAATTTAAATTTTTGTATTGGGACAATAAGAATGGCACATTGGGATGACATCACAGTACTGACACTTGCAACAGTATATCAAGTACCATGACGTCATGCCACTTGTTTCATTTCTATACAACGTTTTATGCATTCGCGTTCGTATCAGTGGATAGTATAGTATATTTTATGCGTCCGCGTTAGTTTCCAAATATTGATGAACATCAATCAATCCTACCCAAATCATACAACTGACAGGACGCAAAAAGGTGGTATTGGTGAACGAACTTCGTAGCGACTAGCGTAGTATCGTTCAAATTAATAATTATCAAGACAAGATGTGTTTAGCCCGTGCCAACGTGGTATGATCAAGGGATGCCGACAAGAAGGACTCAGCAGAATGGAAAATAGCCTGGAAAACTATTAACGTTCGGATCGAGCAAAACAACGAAGAGAAGCAGAGCTCCTGTTACAGCAAGCTAGTCTTTCCAAAGACATATCCTGTGGCATTCCTGAAATGCAAAAATAGCAAGACGTCTTTGCTCCACGCTACACCTTCAAGTACACCTTCAGGAAGTGCGCGGACGTCTGTTGTTTCGCGGCAAAAAGTTCAAAGACGGAAATACATTCGCGCCTATCATCGCGAACATTTGGATGCCTTTACCATTATCACTTCCTTCCTGGGATACGGTTATCACTGTGAGAAATGTAACTGTGATAGCTCACAATTTCTCGGGATAGGATGGACAATTTTTTCAATACGAAACAAAGAAACAAACGTCCTAAACTCACTTTGAATGGAGCCAAACTCATCTACATGCGAGTGGGACAAGTGCAGTTTAAAGATTCGATGAGTTACTTGGCCATGCCTGTTAGTCGCATGCCGTAAACGTATGGAATGACAGAAATGGCCAAATGATATTTCCACACTTTTTTAATACCGAATCCAATCAACACACCGTTCTAACCCATTTGCCTGAGGCTCACCACTACGATCCAGACAACACGCGTACTGAACAACGAGAAGCTTTCTGCGCTTGGTACCACACTCACGGACCCTTTCGACTTTCAAGAAGAAATATTAAAGTATTGTCGTTCCGACGTGGACATTTTACGACGTTGCTGTGGAAAATTTCGAGAACTTTTCATGGAGCACAGACGAATCGATCGTATGAAAGAAGCTTGCACTATTGCCAAAGCGTGTTCCTTAGTGTACCGTTAACAATTAATGCTCGAAACCACCCTGGCTGTCATCAGTCCTCAGACGACAAACTTTGTCAAACGTCAATATTCGGCCAAATCCCTGCGTTGGCTACATTACTTGTGGGACAAAGAAGACAAATGGATCCAATACGCTCGCAGCGGATTAGGCGTAAAGGCCATCAGCAGGTATTCGAAGGATGGCTGTGACTTAGAAAATCTCAAGATCGTGTACAAGTTTAACGGTTGCTTATTTCAGGAATGTCTCGTCTATTACCCTCAACGTGACACTACAAATCAGTTTTTTTTACAGCGGGCCATGGAAGACTTGTACCAGGCCACTTGTCAGCGATGCTTGAAGTTAGAAGAGCAAGATAACAAAGTGCAAGAAATCTGGGAACACGAGTACGAATACCATTTAAAATTCGATCCCGAGTTTAAGCGCATCGTGGAAATTTACAAACAGGTGGACCCTCTGAATCCGCGAGACAGTTTGTACGGAGGACGGACGAATGCAACCCAATCACTTCACTTTACCGTACGGACTCGATCGTATAAAAAAATTGTTCCAAGGCGATAGTCACCAATAAGAAAGAGGACTTCGACAGAGCAAGAATCGAGTGAGAGGCCAACTGAAAACTCTAAATTCAAACCATACTATTTTCCTGTCTTCTTGCCTGACTGTGTCAGTCGAATGGAAACGTTTAAAAAATGACCCACGGATGGGAAAGGATTATGTACTGTGATTGCTTTAGCTAGAACAGGATTTGTTTACTATTGGCATGAGACTGGATTCGGATACGAAGTACAGTGTTTCAGTTGTTGACTGAGGTTGGGTATGGATCGATGTATCTAAAAGCTATTCTGGAATATACTCAAAGGTCTCCACACTGTCCCTACCTTTCTAAGGCTTTTCCACACACTACACTCCGGTTCAGGTATGATGGTATGTTAGAGAATGTAGAACCGTTGTCCAGGAAGAAAAAAAGAAGACTTCCAAAACTTGGAAAAAGGGTAACGATGTACAAGCTTGAGACTAGTAAAAATATATAAAACGTCTAAGATCTATAGTTTATTGGGACTTCCATTGCCAGGCGAGAAAAAAATTCTTTTTACACAGCAAGCATCAAGTAAGAGCTAACTCGAGTGCGATGCAGTACCTTACGATGGTATGGATGCCGTACGCTGTGACCTCATCGATTCAGTACCACACCATCATGGGGACTTTGCTATGACTACTACTACTACTACTACTACTACTACTACTACTACTACCATACCTACCATGGATGGTGATAATGATGCTGTACATGTCAAACCCAATGGATGCGAAAGCGATGCCACTCATTATAGCATACCTTTTCATTTTGATGGTTTTTATGGTGGATATTATCCTCTACGAGAAACCTTGCGATTACACCCTACGGATGTCATGCAAAAACTGAGCAACGTTCAAAGGATTTCATCGTACCCTTATCGAAATGAACTATTGAAAGACGAATAATCGTTCCCTGTTTGATTGTCTGAACAATGCGACTTTGAAAGTCGATTACAAACATTCCAAGAAAATGGCCAAAATATCTGGGAGGACCTAATCCCAAAGAATTAGTGAGAGCCGGAATTTTAATGTTGGGCAAAGGGGATAAAGTCAAGTACTTTAGTTGCGGTGTGTCACTTCACGAGTGGGAGAAGAAAGATTCCGCTTACCGATGGTTTCCGGAATGTCACTACCTACCTTTAGTGGAAACTCATCATTGAAGTGACATACCATGTCGTTTAAGAAACCAGCTTAGCTAGGTTTCAAACGTTGGACAACACATAGTCAAGAATTTAAACACCATGTAAAAATAATATTCAATTATTACCAAACAAATTTCTACAGAAGATCTAGAAGGAAATTTGGTAGGGACTTGACAGAGCAGAATATAAATTTATAACTGTAGAAAGTTTGTGTCGAGAAATTCACAAGAGGAAAGTGACAAAAGTTAACTAACAGGTTAGATTTAACTGGATCAAGACGTTCTTCATAATAGTTTGCTTTAGACCGTTTACATCATGAATGGTTGTGGTCAGAAATTACTCACTTTGTCCGTCACTTTGTCTTTCGCTCTGATAGAAGTGACTGTCAGGTATATTGTCATGGATACTTTACAAGACAATATTCAAGCTTACCTGTGGAGTCGAGAGAACGCATTTACAGAGAGTTCGTCAAAATACAAGTCAAACGCAAAGAACAATTGCATTCGTTACATTACCGATGTTCGAACCACTGGTACCTAAATGCTATAAGAAGACTGATCCATGTAAAAGCCAGAAAGACTTTGGTTGTTACTCTTCCTTCTACTTACAAGGTAGCCATACTATAACGAATTCCAGAGGAAGACTTAGGGGAGTACCAAAATCTGTAATGCTACCAAATTCTGTCTCTAGAGGAAAATTCTGCGCAGTGTATGGTATGTGAACTAGTGACAAATTTTTTTTATATTCGCTACTGGAGTACAATTAGCTATGTGCAAAAAGTACACTTATTACTTCCGACAAAAAAGAGGGTATAAAAACGGACTACCATGCCACGACCTTTATCATTCTTGATACAACAGATTCCATGAAAGGAAATCAATTCAAACGGTGGAGGATTACGATAATTGTGTCCATTGAATTGCTTTCTGGGATTTCGTTTAGTAGCCAATTCCTTGTGGACTCTTTACGAACCAAAACATGAAAGTGGTCCTTTTAAATGTACACTATAGACTCATTTTGCTGAAAGCTGTGCGCTTTCTAAATTTTAGGTACTGAAGATGAAGATGTGTATGAAGATGTGTGTGTGTGTGTGTAGCTTGTGACTTGCATCCTCACTGGAAAGATGTACGAAACTACCAGACAAGTTGGAACCAATGCTAGCCACAGTATGAAGATTATGTTGGAGGTTACACTCCAAACCAGGGAAGAAACTAGGAACATTTCCACCCTATACAATCCAGTCAACTGCGCATGGTACTTCAGTTTGCAGAAGCTCTCACTGAGACAGTGAACGTCATACTGTATGCAGAATTCGATAATATCATAGAAATCAACAATTTAAGAGCAGTCATTCTAGATTTTTAGAAACTATGGAAGACTCTTATCCCTCTTGGAACAGTAGAGATTCTTTGGAAATGGAATGGAAGGATACCGTGAACGCAGAACCCCAAGACAAAGACGAAGAGGACGAAGTAGTGATCAAGTCCAGATGGCCAGAACAAGAACA